>PVKS010026756.1:0-28279 GCA_004027875.1 Aplodontia rufa
AGAAGCCGATGTCATTCCTCCACGAACTACCCATTTAACGCATGAGTTCTTCTGGGGGAAACTGCAATAGGTAAAATCCAAGGTGGTTATCCATGATCTGGCTTTTCCCCTCGATAACAAAGTTTATATCCATTGATTGCTAATGTTTTGATAATGTTTCCCCCTCAACTGTATTTCTATATTCTTCTAATAAAAAAAAGAGAACACACAATGACAAAATAATAAAAGAATGGAATATAACTTGTCTCCAAATTTCAGTCTCCAAATTTGCACTTCTTTATCCCCATCCCCACTTCTCTTCCTTTAACTGGGCTGATATTTCCATTATTTACTGAGACTTTTTACTTTAATCAGTGCATTGTTGATGTATATGTTCATGTGTTTTACTATGGTGTATTCATATTGAACAACACAAACTTAAGTCTAATTCATTAAATGAACTTGCCCTAAAAAAAAAAAGTCACCATTCAAATACCTAATTATCATAAAATTTGAAGCCATATAGATGAAAAAAAATGTAGATAAAAACTCCTAGGTCCAAACCCATCCTTGGCAACCTTTTATCAGGATCCTTCCCACTTGGTGGGACCTCCATTTCCTCTTGCTTTAATAAATTTTCTTTGGGGCTGGAGTGGTGGATCAGCAGTTGGAGCACTTGCCTGGCAAGCATGAGGACCTGGATTCAAGCTCCAGCACCACATATACAACCAAATGTTAAAGAAATGAAGGCCAGATGGAAAAATAAATAAAACTGATTCTCTCTCTCTCTCTTTAAAAATAAATAACTAAATCTTCCTCTTATGCACTCACTCTCCCTTGTCCGTGGATTTAATTCTTTGAAATCACAAAATAAGAGCCCAGGAAGGAATCACTGGCATCTGCTGCTTAGTGGTAGCGCTAGAAGGTGTGGCCTACTGTAGAGCCAAAGGAGCTATAACCTAAACGGGTTCTGCCTGCTGCACTCATAACAGCAAAAAAATCTGGCTGTTAATACAAGGTTAGCAGTCTCATTAGAAAGAGATCACCCTTTGGAAAAGGGATTTGAGAATCATTTGACAGCCCACTGTTATAGAGCACCCCTAGACTAATGAATTAGCCTGGGGTGATGGTGGGAGCAGGAATATACCAGGAACATATGAGATCTAAAGTTAAGGAAGTGAAGTCAGAAATAATCATTCCATAGAGACCAAAAAGGAAGAAATAATTCCATGAAGAAAAATTGAAGTGCTACACAAGTATTAGAGATGCTAGAGATTCATTCGTTCATTTACTCAATAGATATTTACTGAGTTCCTACTATATATAGGTTTGTTTTAGATTCCAAGTATTTAACAGTAAATAATGTAGATAAACATCATTGTTTTATTATTTATTAATTTATTCTAGTTGGGGGTAGAGAATAAATAGTTACATTAATATTAAATATTTCAGATGGTACAAATGATGAGAAGTGTCAGGGAAGGGACTAGAGATTGCTGGAAGGAGGGATTCTGTAATTCTATTTAAAGTTATTGAATTATTGGAGAACACCTTGCTAGGAAGGGGACATTAGAGATAAAACAGTTCAGGGAATGAGTTATATGGATGTCTCAGAAAAGAAGGTGAGAGATTGGCAGTGGATAGATGGGTTTGTACCTTGCAGAGTAAGCCAGGGAAGAATAAGAGAGGTGGTCAGTCATTGTGAAATGTCTTATAGATGATTCACTTTTTTTCTTTTTTTAAAGAGAGACTGATAGTGAGAGAGAGAGAAAGAGAGAGAGAATAAATTTTATTGAGAGAGAGAGAAAGAGAGAGAGAATAAATTTTATTTAGCTTTCCATGTGGCTTTCATTGCTGTGACACATTGCTGTGTATGTGGTACTGGTGTTTGAATCTGCATCTTCGTGCATGCCAGACAAGCGCCATAACTGCCAAGCCACCATTCCAGCCCTGGCTATTGACTTTTACTATGACATGAGAAGACATTGGAAGATTGAGCAAGGTAGCAACATGATCTAGCTAAATGTAGACTGAAGAGAGGAAGCAAAATATAGGTAAGAGATTAGAGCAATAATCCAGTTTAGAGATGTTAATAGCTTATACCAAAGTGATAAGAAAGTACTCAGTGAGAAGTGGTCGTATTCTGGATATATTTTGAAGCCAGTTGCCATCATATTCTAATTGGGTGAAATTTAGACAAAGAATCAAGGATAGCTAACATTTTTGATAAGAATGACTGGAAGGATAGAGTTGCCATTAACTGAGATGGAGAAAACTGGAAGTAATAAATTTGTAGGGGAACAGGAATTCAACTTTAGATCTGTTAAATTTGAGACTCCTGTTACAATTCAAAATGGAGATGTTGAGAGGCAACTGAAAATAAGTTTGGAATTTAGGTAGGAGTCCTTGGCTTGAGATGGCATTTAAAGCGATGAAACTGGGGTTGTAGCAGTGGCTCAGCGGTTACAGAGGTTGCCTGGCATGCGTGAGGATGCAGGTTCAAACCCCACCGTACACAACGAAGTGTCAGAGCAACGAAAGTCATGTGAAAAACTAAATAACACTGACGCGCTCGGTCTCTCACTGGCACTCTTAAAAAAAAAAGTGATGAAACTGGACGAGATCATTAAAGCGAAGAGTTGAAGATAAGTGTTCCAAGAATGACACTGGATGCTGGGAAGAAGTAGCCACTGACATGGAGGCATTCTAAGAAGATGAGATATCTTGGAAGCAGAGGCAGTCGCTGTCAAATGAAGTGAGGTCTAGTGAAAATAAGAATTTGTCACTGGGATCAAGGGTGCTGAGGAGGCCCCCGAAAGGAGGTGGACCTCAATTCAGGCCATGAGGGTCCTTGATAGTTGCAGAAAGGAATTTAAGGACGGGCCAAAGCAAGGCACAATTAGTTTTATTGAGAGAAAGCAAAACGTACACACTCTTAAGAAGTACAAACACACAGTGTAGGTGCTGGAGAGGAACACATTAGCTAGCCACACCTTATCTAGGCATATTTATATATGTAAAATCTATAATATAGATATATGATCTAAGAGGGTATTTTAGTCCTCCTTGGTGTTAGAGATTGAATATGTCAATCTTACTAAGAGTCATTATTTTTGTTTTCAATGATAAAAAGCGCTGATAATTTCCCTATTGGGGGGTTTCATCATTCTGCTTTATGCACTGAAACAGTACCACCCTGGTGTGACACTGAGGATTTGGTCAAAAGTGTGACACATAGATGAAGCAATAGGATCCTAAAAATATAAATCATGAAAGCATGTACTTGTTGAACAAAGGCATTCTTGGATCTGTTTTTCTTCTAGGTCCAGATCAGGAAAGAAGTTATTTATGGATCTATGGATAAGGTCTACTTATTGATTTAATTGTGTGGCCTGTAACAAAGTATGTGAAAGAGAAGTTTAAATCTGGAATTTAGCTAGATGCAGAGGCATGTACATGTATTTTCAGTGACTCAGGAGGTAGAAGCTGGAGGACTGCAAGCTTAAGGCCAGCCTAGGCCCATTCAAGATCCTGTCTCAAAATTTAAAAAATGAAAAAATGTTGGAGAAGTAACTCAGTAGTAAAGCACCCCTGGGTTCAATCCCCAGTACCACTAAATAATCCCCCACACATACATTTGGGTTTTTAATCTACACGAAAGTGGATGTTAAACCTGGAGTTTAAATTATGGCTACGCTTGTTTTGCTCTGCACGTCTCCTTTCTTCCTACCCTTGTGTCTTCTATTCTACCTCAAACTGTCCTTTGCATTATTATCTCTGAGGAGGCCTTAACATGAACAGTTTAAGTGGTGGGCAATACAGTAAGTCCCACTTGAGTCTGTTCAAGAAAGAATAAAAATAAAGGAAGCTGGAGGCTGAAAATATTAAACAAAAATAACACAGTCTATTTGTATGTTTTTCAATAAAAGAGCAGAGATATGGGGCAGTAGCTAACAGAGCTAGCTAGCTAGTTGAGTCAAGAGAAGTATATTTTCTAATGGGAGAACTTTGTATGAAGATAGATTGATTCAAGGGAGAGGGGAGGGGGAGCTGCTGATGTAGGAGAGTGAAGGCGGAATGAAACAATGTTCTTGAGGAGGCTTGCAAAAACAACAGATGTCTACTTCAAAAGCATATGGGAAATTTTAGAAACCCTGAATTTCCTAAGAGCCCAGAGTAAGGATAACAATGGCCAACATCACTAAAAAGGGAAAACAGCTCAACTGTATCTCTATATACTTCTAATAAAAAAAAAAAAAAAGAATGAGAGGGCCTAAGGGGTGGAACTGTACTGGAGTTGACTTGACTTAATTTTGATTACGTGTCTGAAAGTGTAGTGACAGGGCCACAGTCCTCCATTATTGTGCATTCGGGGAAGAGAAGTCCCCTGGAGAAAAAATCATTCCAAGGTCAGAGGGGAGGAGCAGTTAGTAGGCATGGCATCTGACTCTCAGATTTAGCCTCTGGTCCAGCCTCCATAAACCCATATAAGGATGTGAAGGAGAGGGGAATACAAGAATTGGAAGCTCTGTTTCAGTTAACTATGTAAGATATTAGAATCACAAAACTAGCCTATCACATTACTCATCTGTTGATGCTAACACCAAAAGGAGAAAGGCCTTGATCTCACTTAAGTCCAGTATGGCCAAGGTGCTTTGAACTGCAACAAAAAAACTGCTGTCTGCGACCCACCACTTCAACACCCATTGGGTCTGCAATGGAGACCAGCCCTGTATGGAGCAAGTGGCCAGTCCTCAAGGCTCAGTAGAGGTGGTAACCAGTTCTAAGGGTGGGAGGGATTTTAATAGTAGCTTCAGGACCCTTTAGTGTGGACACACCATTGTGATGGTGGACATTAGCAACAGTGGGCAGACACTATCAAGTGACTTCATGAAAAACATAGATCTGGGTCACAGATATCACCAAAGAGGCCCAGAGTAGGAGAGAATCATGGCAGATGGAGGAAGTAGCTGCTATGACTTATTTATGAGCATCTGCATCATACTACCTAAGAAAGCCTCTTAGAGACATGTCATGACTTTGAAGGTAGCTGGAAGTAATTATCATAGAGGCTTGGGGTAAAACTAATAAATAACATACCATTTATTACTGCTAATTCGATTTTATTTCAGCCTTAGATTGGTGTGGCTACGGAACATGGGTCACACAAAATTCCCAACCACATACAAAGCTGATGAGGAAGAAAATACAAAGAAACACATGTGGCTAAAGAGAATGGGTTCCACTAAGGTATATGCTGATAGAAAGAGGTATGCACAACCAGGAACACACACACAGAAACAGCAGGGGAAGGAGAAAGCACAGAATCTGCTGAGGTTAAAGATAACAAAAAAATTTTTTAAAACCATGTTTAAAGCAAGAAAATGATGTAATGCTGACAGATGGCAGAGAAAGTTTAACTACTTAGCTATTGCTTTTCTTCCTCTTGTCTTCCCCCATTCTTGGCAGTGCTAGGACTGAACCTAGGATTTCATACGTAATAGACAAATGCTCCATCGCTAAGCAATACTCTTAGCCCTTTTTCCTTCTTCTTTAATTAAAAAAAAAAAATGACCTTCAAAGTGGGAGGTAGAAAATATAAACTAACCAGGAACCAGTCTGAACAGTATGATTTTGAGAGATCCTCATTAATTATACTTTTTTCTATTTTCTGAAATCTTTCAAGGTAATTCTACTCTTTTAATTAAAAAGACAATATTTTATGGAAAATCAAGCAAATAGTATTTGACATTGACAACACAATACTTTAGAAGATTCTAAGTTCACAAACTCAGTTGAATTATATCCTCAGGGACGGTGTGACATCATGTTGGGAAAACAGCTGTGATCTTTAAGCACAATAAAGAATAAGGAAGTTTCTAAAAGAGAATATCTAATGACGTTTGCAATTTGTAAATCCGTGTTATATGCCTAATACTAGTTGGTATTATCTGCTAAGTGCTGGCATTGTGCTTAGACTAGAGTTCAGCAAACTATGATCCCCAGTGCAAATTCAGCCACATGCCTGTTTTGTGTGGACTGATTAAATAATATGAAATAAAATCAAAGGAAGAATAGTTCATGACATATAAAAATTAAAAGAAAAATTAAATTTCAAAGTTTGTAACTTTTTTTAGAAGCACAGTCACGCACATTTGTTTATAAGTGTCTATTTTGTGCAACAATGGCAGAGCTGGCAAAGTCTAAGATATTTACCATTTAGTTCTTTTTTTTTGTTTTTAAGCACCCATTTCTGGGCAAGATGCATATCTGACATTATCTCCACTCCACAGCAACTGTGAGAGTTGATATTTGTCTCTCTCCAGATCCAGTCCAGGGAAGGGGCTTGGGAAGCTGCTATTACACCTGTGATAAAACTGAAGATCAGAGCATTTCAGTAACTTGCTCAAGAACTCATGTTGGTCTTCTGCCAAACCCCACATTGTTATTATTATTTTTTTTTAATTTGTAAAGAATAGATTTTATTTCTCACAAGGCTGAAGTCCGGAAGTCCAAGATCAAGGTGCTAGCAGTTTCAGTTGTCTGGTCAGGACAGCTGTCAGCTTTATTGCCCTATCCTCCAGAGGGGAGGAACCTGTGTCCTCCAGTGGCTGAAGGGAAAGTGAAGCAAACTCTGCAGGAAGCCTCTTTTGTAAGTGCCTCAAACCCACTCAGGAGGGAGGAGCCCTCATGGTTTTAAAGGCCCAGTGCCTTCATACCTTCACATAGTATCCAGGACTAACTTCTAGTATATTGTTAGTTTGATTCTTAAAAAAAAAAAAAAAAAGTGCAGTCTGCTGATTTGCCCTGAGGTTTTTGCTTTTACATGAGATAGGACAGAAACAAAGTTCACATTCTTAATACCACATCACACAGCATGAAGACTGGTGACAACCAGGTATTTTGCTTTTTTTAAAAAAAGAGAAAATTGTTCATTAGAAAATTTTAGTCTGAGTTTCATTTTAAAACAAATAAAATAAATTGTACCTATGTGGCTATAAAGTGTAAGAAAAGAAATTATTTAGTAAGAATACTTTTGTGCTTTTATTATGTTTCTGAAACTGTAAATATATTAAGATACAAGAAATGATATTATACTCTTATTTGTTATAGTGCTTTAGTTTTTTTTAAAGCACATTTTCGTGTACCATTTTATTGGAGATCACAACTCCATTAGCTTAACAATGCAGATGTTAGTTATTGTGCAGACAAAGGTCAGAAAGAATAAATGGCTTGTCTACAGTCATAAAACTAATTAATGACAGAGCCAGGACTTGAACCCAGATCTTTTGACTTCCAATTCAGTTCTCAGGGCATAATAAAATAGTTAATATTTCTTACATTCTTATGTGCCAGGAATTGTTTTAAATGTTTTAACCATGTTAACTAATTTGAGTTTTACAATAGCACTGTGAATGTACTGTATTATTCCCGTTTCGTAGATGAAGAAACCAAGGCAACATTGTCTGGTGACTTGCTTAAGACCACAGAGAATCAGGCTCTGAATTACACCATCTGGCTCTAGGATCAGATTGCTCAACCACTGTAACCGGTTTCCTCCCAACACATCTGATAGCACCCCCCTGGTACTTCTCAATTGTAAACCATGAGCTGGGTGAAAGTGGAGTTACATGACTACGTTGTTGATTGATAGCAATATTAAAAGCAGTGATTAAGGAGTAATGGTATCCTTCTCTAAGGAAAGGAGTTGGTAGTGGATCCCTCTGTTTTTGTGTGTGTATGTGTGTGTGTGTGTGTGTGTGTGTGTGTGTGTGTGTGTGTTTTGCCTGAGTTATATTGCTGGTTCTAAATGCAGGTATAAGAATTTACAGGTCATATTATCTGCTTTTAACTAAGTAATCCTTTCATTCTGAGAGGATTGCCTGAAAGGATTCCTACAAAGAAACTGTTTAGAGGCCAGTTTATATTTTCATATACTGATAATGAAAACACAACAAACCAGATGATGGTAGAGCTACTTCTTGAGAATTGAGGGGGCAGGTGGGTCCCTCTTCCCTCACACTGAGATGAAAGTCATTGATGATCTAAGCAGATCTAACATTTGTAGTCTCGATGTTCTCTCTCTCTCTCTCTTTAAAAAAAGAGCGAGAGAAAGAGAATCAATTTTTATTTACTTTTTTTCACATGGCTTTCTTTGCTCAGACACTTAGTTGTGTATACACGGTGCTGGAGTTTGAACTCGACTACTCATGCATGCCGGGCAAATACGGAGCCACCGCTCCAGCCTCTCAATGCTCTCTTTAGAAATAAAACTAATGATATGCAAAATGATATAAAATAATAGGTGAAATTATTTTTCAATCAAAACTGTTGGAGATTATTGATGGACATATACAAAGTAAAACTACTGAACCCTTGAATGGGAGAGCTGGATTGTTGAGTTCAGTAAATATCAGGAATGTTCAGATACTTAAGTATTTGCAGCTTCCTCATATGATCTGTGCCTTTGTTTTGCAAATGTTACAAGCATAACATATAACCTAGGTATTACAAGCAGCTCTCTTGAAGTTGCTTGCAATTATTTCATATCAGTGGCTTATAGAGTATGGTCCTAGGACCAGCAGCATTAAGTATTAACTGGGAAACAGTTAAAAATGCAAATAAATTTTGGACTCTACCCAAGATCTACCAAAATGAGAAACTCAGAGGTGGGGGCAGACAGTGTATGTTTAACCAAGCCCTCTACATGATTATGTTTTTTATTTGATAAACACATACCACCCTGATCTAGAATGATTAAATGAGAAAAGATAGGCAAACATTTCTCAATACTCAAAGATAATTAGCATTTGATAAAGGCCATTTAAAGCAAATCTGCTTAAGACTACAATATTACAGACATTACTCAAAGTCCAGAGGTCAACAGCCTTGACATTCTTGGGATCTCACTAGAATTTCAGAATCTAGGCTCCCTGCCCTGCCTTAATTGGATTAGAATGGGCATTTTAACAAGATTCAGGGTGTTTCCTACCCACATTAACATTTGAGAAGCTTGGTTACAGAAAACATTTTAAAAATGTTTGGGAGTTATTTTTTAAAAATATTTTGTTTCTTTTGGACAAAATGGTATGATAGAATGATATGGTACCCTTCACTTTAAATTTGACTTGTGCAGTACTATCATAACTTTTGTAACAATAGAGGGTTTTATTATTTTCCAGAGGGTTTCTTTTCATCTTTGGCAATCATACCATTCCCTCTCTTTCTTTTCTTTTTTCTTTTTTTTCTTTTTTTTTTTTTTTGGTATCAGGGATTGAACCTACGGGGTGCTCAACCACTGAGCCACATCCCAGCTCTTTTTTATTTTGAGACAGTTTCACTAAGTTGCTTAGGGTCTTGCTAAGTTGGTGAGGCTGGTTTTGAATTTGCACTCCTCCTGCCTCAGCCTCCCAAACTGCTGGGGGTTATAGGTGTGTGGCACCATTCTCTTTTGAAGTGGCCATCATCTTCCCTGTTTATTTTCTCATATTAGATGCTTCTGGGCGGCATGCCTCCTTGGCAACAGCTTTTTATGTCCCGATAGTTTTCTAATATTATGTTCACTGACTTCATGAAACATATCTGTTTTTAAAAACTCAAAATCCACTTTAGAGTTAATTGCCGTGACATTTTGTGCATATTTACATCCTACATTTTGGGAACAGCTTCCTGGAGCATGTTGACAGGATGGGTGGGGATGGAAACCACCCAGCTGGAGGGTATTTGGGTGTGGGCTGGTTTTAAACATGGTCAGGTCATTAGTGAGTGTGTCTCTATTATGATAACTATTTGCTTTCTTGGATAACATAACTGGGCAGGCAGGCTAGTGAAAACCCAGATAGCAAAGACCTAAATGTTAAGGGTGATTGATTATCTCTAGGCAGTTAAAAGTTCAGGCATCTTTTATTTCCTTCTTTGTGCTACCTGAATTTACCCAGAGGCACTTAACCACTGAGTAGCATCCCTAGCCCTTTTTTTCTTTTTTCTTTTGAGAAAGGGTCTCACTAAATTGCTTAGAGTCTCGCTAATTGCAGAGGCTGGTTTTGAACTTGCAATCCTCCAGCCTTAGCCTCCTGAGTTACTGGGATTACAAATGTGCACCACCGTGTCTGGGCATGTTTTTTTCTACAAAGAAAAAAATTCCTGTTAGTTTATAATTTTTAAAAGTTGAGGTACAATTTGCATTCAGTAAAATGCACAGGGATCCTGAGTGTTCAGTTCCAAGAGTTTCAACAATTGTATACACCTGTGTAATCACCGCACCAAAAAAGATATGATATATTTCACCTGAAAGATTTCTTTGAACCTTTTTAAGTCAAAAATTACCCTCAGACAGCAATCCTCCTATAATATGGACATGGCCTCTAAGGCTTTCTTACCTCTAGAGTGGTTTCAATGCACCGCTCTGGAACAGCACATCATATCTAGATTGCAACAGATATGCATTTTCATTGGCCATAAGCATAGAATTTAAATAGACAGGGTCATCAATGCTGCATTATGCATTTCTTTCCATATACTTCCTTTGTGATGTCCAGTTCATACTGTGAATGGTTAAATGAGGAAAAGGTTTTCTTCCCAGTATTTCCCCTCCCTCATGCCCTTCCTGTTTCTGTTTCCTTTCTACTTTGAAACAGTTGTTATGCTGCCAGAAAAGGACTCTACTAAAATGAAAAGATCGTCCTTGCCAAGAACAGACAGGAGGCTCCAGAGAGGAAGAGTTTGCATTGCCATAATTGTGGGGATTCCCTCCACCCCTGCCCACCACCTACCTCTCAACTGTCTTTCTTATTGCTCTGGTTTATTGTCCTGACCAAAACAAGTTGCTGGTTAAAATAATTGAAGTATGGGGCTGGAGCAGTGGCTCAGCGGTTTTGGCTCTTGCCTGGCAAGCACGAGGACCCAGGTTCAAACCCCAGCACCACATACACAACTGAGTGTTGGAGCAACTAAGGCCATGTGAAAAACTAAATAAAGTTGTTTCACTCTTTCTCTGTCTCTCTCACTGTCCCTCTCTCTTTTTTTAAAAAAATAATTAAAGTATGGGGTATAGGTCAGTGGTAGAGCACTTGCCTAACAGATGCAAGACTCCAGGTTTTATCCCTAGCACTGCACAATTAAATTACAGAGTTTAAAACACAGAGAGTTTTCATAAAAGTTGTTTCATTTTTTTTAGCCTTCCCTGGAAAACCCCTTGGGTTCTGTGGGGAAATGCTAGCATTTATTCATTCATTCACTCATGTACTCATTCCTTTGTTCATTCATCCACAACGCATATTTATATTTGTAGATACTATTAGCCAGGCAAAATACTAGGCACTAAGTAACAAGCACAAAAAGGAATAGTCCCTTACAAAGTAAACAGCAATTATGATTCAGAATGTACTAATTCATGTATCATGAGTTTATTGAGCCTAGTTTAACTATAATAATGAAAACTTGGAAGAAATCTAACTAGTAATAGGAAAGTGTCCATTTATTACACAGCTTATTCAATGAAATGTTTTGTAGTGATTGAAAGTTAGTTTTGGAAGATATATTTGAGGGTATATCAATAACTTAAATGCTTTGAGAGGGAGAGAGAGGAATGAGAGGACTAGAATACCAGCTAAAGAAATATATTTAAAAATTTAACAGTGGTCTCAACTCCCCAATTAAAAGACACATAGGAGCGGATTGAATCTAAAAATAAAATCCAACAATATGCTGCTTACAGGAGACCCACCTTATAGCCAATGACATCCACACATGGAATGGGAAAAAATCTACCAGGCATACAGCCCAAGAAAGCAAGCTGGAATTGCAATAATTTTATCACACAAACTAGATTTCAAACATAAATTAATCAGAGGAGATAAAGAAGGACACTACATCCTAGTAAAGGGAACAATACAACAGGAAGATATAACCTGTAGTTAATATATACTCTCCAAGCACCAATGCTCCCAACTATGTGGAAAAATTACTCCATGACATAAAACCACTTGTAGACCTCAACACAATAATACTGGGAGATTTTAATACTCCTCTATCACCAATAGACAGATAATCAAAACAAAACCAAATAAAAAAACAATAAAGAGATCTCCAGTCTAAACAACTCCATCATCAAATGGACAATAGGCATGTACAGAATATTCCACCCCAAACAGGCTGAGTATATCTTCTCCTCAGCTGTACATGGATCCTTCTCCAAAATAGATCATATTCTAGTTCACAAAGGAAATCTCAGCAAATATAAAAAAAGTAGATATTAGTTCATCTATTCTGTCAGACCATGATGCCACGACTCTAGCAATTAACAGCAAAATTCATAACAGAAAACACACATATCCATGGAGATTGAATAATACCCTATTAAATGAACAATACATCCAAGAAGACATGAAAGCAGAAATCAAGAAATTCTTGGAAGAGAATGAGAATGAAGATACAACATATCAAAACCTTTGGGACAGCATGAAAGCATTCTTAAGGGGGAAAATTTTTAGCACCGTGTGCCTACATTAATAACCAGGAGAGATCTTGAATAAATAAGCTTATGCTCCACCTCCAATCTCTACACAAGGAAGAACAATCTAAGCCCAAAGCCAAGATCAGAGCTGAAATCAATGAAATTGAGATCAGAAAAACAATAAAAAGAATTGATGAAACAAAGAGCTGGTTCTTTGAAAAAATAAATAAAATCAACCCCTCGCTAAACTCACTAAGAGAAGGAGAGAACAGAAACAAGTCAAAATTGCCAAAAAAAAAAAGGGAGTAATCACTGCTGACCCCATAGAAATCAAGTGGATTATCAAAACATATTTTGAAAAAGTATACTCCTCTAAATTAGAAAATGTGGAAGACATTTTCTAGACACACACAACATCCCCAAATTGATGCAGAATAATATTGAAATACCAAATAGCCCAATAACAGGCACTGAAATCCATATAGCAATTAAAAGCCTTCCAAAGAAGAAAAGTCCAGGACCTGATGGATTCCCTGCTGAGTTTTACCACACCTATGAGGAGGAGCTAATACTTCTCCTTATTAAGCTATTCCAATAAATTAAAAACAAGGGAACTCATTTTTTGAGACAGCCATAACTCTGATACCAAAACCTAACAAAGACACATCAAAAAAAAGAAAACTACAGACCACTGTCCCTGATAAACATTGATGCAAAAATTCTTAATAAAGTTCTAGCAAACTGTATTCAAAACACATCAAAAAGATAATTCACACACACACACAAAAAAAGATAATTCACCACAATTAAGTGGGCTCCATTCCAGGGATGCAAAGCAGGTTCAACATATGCAAATCAATAAATGTCATTCATCATTTAAACAGAATTAAGAACAAAAACCATATGATCTTCTTAATAGATGCAGAAAAGACCTTCAATAAAATCCAGCACCCATTTATGCTCAAAACTCGAGAGAAAATAGTGAACAAAGGATCTTAACTTTGTAAAGGTCATATAGGCCAAACCCTCAGCTAGAATCTCCACTTCATCTGGAACAACAAGAAACCCAGAATTACCAAAACATTACTAAGTAAGAAAGACAAAACAGGTGGTTTCACAATACCAGATCTAAAACTATATCATAGAGCTGTAGTAATAAAAGCAGCATGGTACTGGTATCAAAATAGGAAAGAAGACCAATGGAATAGAATAGAAGACTCCAAGACAAACCCACAAATCATTAAACATCTGATCTTTGACAAAGGGGGTCAAAATATAATATGGAAGAATGACAGCTTATTCAACAAATGGTGCTGGACAAACTGGACAGCCACTTGCAGGAAGTTGAAATTAGATCCTTATCTCTCACCTCACAAAAATCAAATTAAAATGAGTCCAGGAACTAAGAGTTTTTTGTTTTGTTTTGTTTTTTAAGAGAGAGGGACAGTGAGAGAGACAGAGAAAGAGAGAAACAACTTTATTTAGTTTTTCACATGACCTTAGTTTCTCCAACACTTAGTTGCGTACATGGTGCTGGGGTTTGAACCTGGGTCTTTGTGCTTGCCAGGCAAGCACCAAAACCACTGAGCCACCGCTCCAGCCCCCAGGAACTAAGAGTTAAACGAGCTACTTTAAAACTACTAGAAGAAAAATTAGGACTAACACTATAGCATATGGGGAGTCAGCAATAACTTTCTCAACAAGACTCCCAAAGATAAAGAATTAAAAATCAAGAATTAATGAGTGGAATGCCATTAAATTAAGAAGCTTTTGCTCAGCCAAGGAATTGGTCAAAACTGTCAAGAGAGAACCCACAGAATGGGAGATAATTGTGGCCTGTGATTCCTCCAACAGGGGACTAATATCTAAAATTTACAAAGAACTCATAAACTTGATATCAAAAACGAACAACTCAATCAATAAGTAGGCCAGAGAGCTAAATAGAAACTTCTCAACAGAGGAAATCAAGCAAGTCAATGAACACTTGAAAAAGTGTTCTAAATCACTAGTAATCAGAGAAATGCAAATCAAAGCTACATAAAGATTCCACCTCACTTGAGTCATATTGGCAAAGATGAAGAATACAAACAGTAACAAATGCTAGAGGGGTTGTGGAGAGATAGGAACACTAGCACACTGTTGCTGGAACTGCAGACTGGTATGGCCCCTCTGGAATTCACTGTGAAGAATCCTCAAAAAAATAGGGATGGACCATCATATGATCCAGCTATTCCTCTTCTGGGTATATTTCCAGTGGAGTTAGAATCAGCATATTACACAGCAAGATCTGTGTTCATAGCAGCTCAATTTACAATAGCTAAATTATGGAACCAACCCAGATGCCCCTCAATGGATGAATGGATCCAAAAACTGTGGTATATATACACAAATGGCTTCTTAAAATGCATTTAAAAAAAACCATATTTTTAGATTTAAAAAATAGGAGGATATGAACTTTTAAAGGATTTTTATAAAATTTGTTAACTAATTTTGTTTGAAAGATTGTTAGCATTTAAACTTGTCCTCCTCAGTTTAGGAGACAATCTTTGTTACCACACTATTACAAGCATTCATGTACTTTCAGGTTTTATTTTCATTTCTTTATTTACTTATTTTTGTGGTGCTGGGGATTAAATCTGGGACCTAAAGTATGATAGGCAAGTGTTCTACTACTGAACTATATCTCCTGCTCTTGGTTTTATTTTTTTTACAGGTAAATAATACAAATTTGACTTTCAAAAAATTATAATGATTACGTTGAACACTTTTTTTTTTTTGTGTTTAATAACCATTTATTTTTTGGTTTGCTTTTTTTTGTTTTGTTTTGGTACCAGGGATTGGACCCAGGGGTGCTAAGCCATTGAGCCACATCCCCAGCCCTTTTTTATTATTTTGAAACAGGGTCTCACTAAGTTGTTCAGGGCCTCGCTTAGTTGCTGAGACTGGCTTTGCCTCCTGAGCCACTGGGATTACAGGCCTGTGCTACCATACCCATTTTTTAACAATCATTTGTATGTCTTGTTTTAGGAAATAAATTTCATGGTTTTTTTTAAGGGTAAGAAATTAAAATTAACACAACAAAATACTAAAATGCTTCTCTTGCTCATAGAAAAGGCTTACTTCTTAATCTTATTTATTTAAAGATTTATAAATGGAAAACAAGGGGCTGTAGCGATGGCTCGGCAGTTACCGAACTTGCCCAGTGTGCGCAAGTACATGGGTTCAAACCTCAGCACCCATGTACACAACTAAGTGTCAGAACAACAAAACTCATGTGAAAAACTCAACAAAAATGGATTCTCTCTCTTTTTCTCTCACTACCCTTCTCTCTTTAAACAAAAATAAAAAATAAATGGAAAACAAAACTACACAGGGAAATATACACAATAATACTTCAGTTTAACCAACTTAAGATATCTCTTTTTTCTTCTAGAAAATTCCAGTATTTATGATATATATTCCTTTCAAATAACACAAGAAATTCCCATGAAATATTTCTTACTACAATAATTCCTACCAAGTATCCTGTAAAATGTCTAGACTTCTGCACTGCTGATAGAAATATTAGGTGAGTCCCAGTGTTTATTGATGAAACAATATTTTAGCAAGACAGCCATTAGTAGCTTAATACTTTAGCTGACAAAAATTACATAAGTAATTTCTGGCAGTTCTATCAATGGCTATTTTTTGAGTTGTGAAGACCTAACCAGAGGGTCAAAAAACAATAAGAGGATTTTTTCTAAAAGCACAATTGCTAAGGAGAATATTGCCCACAGGTGAATCCCTTTTTCAGAAATAGTGAACAATCCGAAGCTGGCTCCTGGGTCCCTGTTTCCTCCCAGTGACTGGCCCTCGTGTTCTCCTTCCTCTCTGGAGATCCCAGGGGCAGTTGTTGTAGGGTTCATGTTAGTCATCACCAGGGCAGTCACCCCATGACTTCAGTCAGTTCACCTGGATCCCATTGAAAGGTAACAGGTAGTGGCTGAATTCATAAACTGACCTTCCCAAAATGCCATTCTCTTCTTGATAAAAATAACTTCCTTGCACTAACCAGCACATGGAGAGCTCTCAATAAATATTAGCAGCACTCTCTGAAAGAATTTCAAGGCACAGAGAATATAAGGAAAGGTATCTTGGGGTTCCTTTTATACAGGTACATGGAGGACTTCAATGCAGAGCTATCAAAACAAGTATTTCAGCAGTATTTGCCAGTGGCCTGAGCTGTTGAGAAAACCACCTGAAGCAATGAACATAAGAGCTTGAGCTTTGGATTCTGACAGACAGGGATTCCAGTTCTACCACTTACCAGGGAGAGGCCCATTCCTAAATTGCTTAACCCCCTAGCGCTTGCTTTGTTCATCCACAGAATATGGGAGCAATGCCCCGTGCTGTGGTGCATGCCTGCAGTCCTGCAGCTCAGGGAGCTGAGGCAGGAGGATCACAAGTTCAAAGTGAGCCTCAGCAGTTTAGCAATGCCCTATGCAGTTCAGTGAAAGACCTTGTCTCAAAATAAAAAAGGGCTGGGGGATGTGACTCAGTTATAGGCAGCATCCTTGGGTTCAACCCTTGGTGCAAAAAAAAAAAAAAAAAAAGGTAGTGGGGAGCCATTTATAGTAATTAGCTCAGAGATTTTCGTAAGAGTGGATGAGAGAATGCATGTGAATGCCTAACACACTGCCTTGCAAGAAGTGGGCTCAGAGTGCTGTCGTCTCTCAGCCCAGTCTAACTCACCACATCTAGCAGATGTAGACTGGCAGATGATAATTCAAAGCTGCAATTTATATATGTGGGGAGAGAGAAAGAGAGGCAGGGGAGAAAAATGTGAAGGACTCAGGTGACTTCAAGAGAAGTTCCAGAAATAAATATTTTGTTGGTATCTTTGAACATAGCAAGTCATAAATCACAGCTTGTGAATCACTGCCTTGGAGTACGCTGTGGGATAGAGAAACCTGCTTAGCAGTAATCAAAGTGGCAGTGTAAAAAGCCTCCCTGAGAGTGGGTGGTTCTTGTTTCTTCCTTGGAGTACATTGTCAGTGACCAACCATGAAGGAATATCCTGAGATTAAAAAAGAATAATGTTGGGGCTGGAGCGGTGACTCAGTGGTTACGGCGCTTGCCTGGCATGTGTGAGGACCTAGGTTCGAACCCTAGCACTACATACAAAACTGAGTGCTGGAGCAATGAAAACTAGATGAAAAACTAAATAAAATTCTCTCTCTCACTCTCTTTCACTTACTCTCTTTTACTGTCCTTCTCTCTTTAAAAAAGGAAAAACTAAAAAAGAATAAAGTTAGTGATATATGTAATTATTTTTTTGAAGCAGCAGAAGCAGAATGAGATGGCTCTGAATCAAAATGGCAAGGATGGATACTGAAAAATCTTATTTTATTCTTTTGAAAAATTTGCATGTTCTTTTAAAGAGTTTTCTTTGTTGTGCCCCTTGGATGGAGATGAGGCGACAAGGAAGAGATGGCAATAGGGCAAAAGAGGAAAAACTGACAAGTGAAATCGCAAGGTTGCTCTAAGTGGCGATGGTTGGGTTTGTGGCAAGGCTTACATAAAGCTGACATTTTTCTTTGCTGATCTCCCTCAGAGCCAGCCAGGAGCCAGGAGCCCTCTCTAGATCTTTTTGCTTTGGCTCAGGGTTGTTTTGACTCATTCAACAGCCATGACAGAACTGAGATGAAGGTGTGAGAAACTCTCTTTTTTGCTTAGATACCAACATGTGGAATAAATGTGGAGCAGGATGACAGAGATCTTTAACACACAACATTCATGGGCTGTGCAGTGATAAACACAACAGCAGGCCTAATTTGAATTTATATGGCCCTCCAAATGCTGGTTTTACTTTAGCAGTTCCATTTTATCTTTGAAAAGTAGCTATCTTGTTGGAGAGAGAAATCTTCTACATACCCGCAAAATTACTAGTACCATGCCAGAGTACAGCATAGCATGGTGATTACCAGTGTGGACTCTGGAGTCAGAGCACCTGCTTAAAGTCCAGTTTATAGTTGTATAAACTTGGGCAAACTATTCAATATCTTAGTGCCTCTTTTTTCTCATCTGTAAAATGGGCGTGATAATAGTGTTACTCATAAAGCTTCTGTGAGGATGAAATTTCTTAGTACATGTAAAACAGAATATCGTCATCCTTGAGCATCTGACACATGCACTTGATATACATTATCTTTTGAAGTTCTACTAACAGCCCTTAAGTATTATGAACTCCATGCTATAGATGGGAACTTAGACCTTGATTTGAATTCTACCTCTTAGATATTTATTTTTGTCAAGATTTTATAATGTAATCCTTAACTGATAATCAGGAGATAATGGCTGCCTCGCAGGCTTAGTGTGACTGAGTCCACAAATATATAATATCTGGCCCCATGGCTGGCAGGTGTCAGCAGGACAGGTTGCTGCTTTGTTCATCTTGAGGAAACATTGCTCACATTGCTCACTCATTTAAAAGAGGGTCCAATTTCCTGCCTGATACAAAGTCCCATTATTCAGTAATAGCCTCTTTTGAATACTTACAGTGATGAAAACCTAATTGCTTCGTTAAGTGGGCAATTATTTTTGAGAATGTTTAATTGTAAAATAATACTTATGCAATAATTTAATTCGAAAAATGCACAATTATATATGTATATATAGACATTTTATATCTGTTTTTGGGGAAATACAGAAGAGTCAAGAAACTGGGGTATGGGTGATGTGAGGGTGATTCTGGATTAGGATCAGGGGCATATCATACTGTTACTACATATGCATTTATGTTTCTACAACAACACATCTCCTCAATAAAAATAAAAAAATTTAATTATTAGAGAGTTTGTCATTTGGGGTGAGCTGAGATCTGCCTTATAATCTGGACCTAACAGAATTAGTTCTTTTGAATGACATAGTATGAGCCTAATACTCCTTATACTCCTTAAAAGGGTAAGGTTAGTGTGGATGAGGGAGAGACATGGGCCAAGAGTATCAATGGATGCACTTCAGGGGTCAGTGAACTTAGGTGGGAAAGAAATAGCATCTTTATTTCTACTCAACACTAAATAAAATTAGTTTTTTAAATAATGGAATGGAGATGCAAATCACAGTAGTGTAAACCATTGCTATGATTTTATCAACAACACAAATCAGAGATGTTTTTTGTCTTGCATTGTTGTTGTCCCAGAAATTTTGAAATATCACTTATACTCACTATGACCTTTTAATTTCAGAGATTATTACACATTATTCACATTAATAAAAACCACACATGTTGCTGTATCATAAACTTTGTTTAAAAATATTTCAATAGTTGCATTCCAATATAATTGGTTTCTTTGTACTCCTGTGTTTGTACATTTTTCTAAGGGTCAATTAGTTTCACTGGACCATCAAAGGGATCCAAGGCATAAAAACTTTTAGAAAGCCTGGTCTAATTCCTTGTTTATGGATCAGGCCTTCAAATATTTGGAAACAGCTCTAAATGTTCCTGATTTTTCTCTTTTTCCAGACTAAAAGTTCCTGGTGTCTTATTTCAGGATATAACTTGTCATCAGAAAGCTGTACACTAGGAGGGTCCAGCAGAAGCTGGATTCTCCTGTTGGAGAGATGGATCAGGCATGACAGGCCTGGGGCCTCCTGCTCAGGCAGGCAACAGAGTGAGGGTGGCGGAGAGAATACCAATAAACATGGGTGGTATTTCAAGAGAGTAGTCCCTGTGCTTGGGCGTGCATGCGGGTGAAGTTGATAGCAACACCTAATATACAGAGTCCCAGCTATAGAGGGCAGAGCTCCAACGGGAACAGAAATCACATGTGTTCGGCATTATACAAGGCAATTTATAGACATCATTGGTTTTTATCTTACCAGGTGGTGTTGAGTTGATGTACTCAGCCCCTCATTAGCAGGGAACGAGGGACACTGTCTGCGGCGGGAAAGGTGAGCTTGCTGCCGTGCTGTTCCCCAGTCACACTCAAGCTTATATAGAAACCCAGCGGAAAAGAGGAGCCTATAATAGTAAAGGTCAACTTGTTTTTATGTTTTTTATGGGAACAAAAGGCCTGTTCTTTGATTGGCCTAGGCCTTCACGAGCTCACAAGGTTGGCCCGCCCTCCCCTGGGCTCCTCAGCGCCATCCTTGTTGCACCCTATATTTCCCCCTTTTTATTTGGCCCACCTTAGGTTAGGTACAGGCTAGGCACCTTCATAAGAAGGTTTCACCTTCAGAGGTCATCATAAGGGTGCAATTGATTGTAATGAAGGCGGAGGGTCACCAGTTGTACCTCCTCTACCCTGGAGCGCACGAAGGCCACCAATCTATTGATGACACACAGCCCAAATAGGCACAACATTATTAGGATTGGTCCTAGCAATGTAGATATTAAGGTGGTGAGCCATGGCGACCAATTAAACCATTGTTGGAACCAAGGGGAGTTTGTCTAAAAAACAGTAGAGAGAGAGATGCAAGGAGTGAGTCCAGTCTGCTGGCACAACCAGAGGATAAACAAACATGGGGTGTAAGGAGAGGAAAGGACAGCCCAGTGGGCTGAAACTCCGTGGGGTCGCCCCACCAGTGTAGTTCCGGTGTCGTAGAGAATGAGCAATTTCCATCAACCTTTTACTCGTTGGGGTTGATGAAGGTTGCTGGCTTCTCAGCGCCACCAACAGGGTTACACTTCTGAGCAGGAGGCAAATCGGGAACATCTGTAAGAGTTAAAGCAGAAAAAGACTTCTCAAGGGTTAATGGCCCTTGGAGATGGTTGGGTGGATATATTTTTTCCCATTTGCGGAAAGTCATCTGGGACCACCAGAGCCTCTTTCTCTCCTTGTTGGACAGCTTGGTCTTGGGCATGGTCCTGTTTGGATGACAAAGGGGTGAATTTGGTGTTTCTGGCAGGTACCCATATGGGAGATGGTTCCTCTGGTGGGAATACACAGGCGAACCCTCTCCCCATAGTGAGGAGAGGGTTTGGCCCCCTCCATTGATGAGTCAGGGGATCTCTCCATCTTATAAGAATAGATGATTTGGGAGGTCCAAGACAACCCCAATGTTTCTGGAACTTCAGTTCGTCAGATTTTTAGGTAAAATTTAAAATATTTATAGTCAAAATGGCCATTTGCAGTTGCAAATGGGGGCTGAGGTGTCCCCCTTTTTGTTTTAAAAGTTGCTCTTTTAGGCATTGGTGATTTCTTTCAACTATGGCTTGGCCCTGAGGATTTCAGGGAATTCCTTTAGTGTTTTATGTTCCATAGGGTGAAGCAGTTTTGTGTTGCCTCACTGACAAAACAGGGTCCATTGTCTGTTTTGATTTGCCTAGGTAGACCTAGGGCAGTGAAACACTGAAGAAAATGGGATTTGGCATGTGTGGATTTTTCTCCAGTGTGTGCTGTAGCCCAACAGGCTCCCGCGAAAGTGTCAATGGACACAAAAATATATTTAAGTTTTCCAAATGGGGCAAAATGAGTAACACCAGTTTGCCATAGTATATTGGGTTTTAATCCTCTGGGGTTTACCCCCGTATCCTGGAGGGGTGTACCCGGAGAAATGGCTGGCAGGACTTACAAGTGTGGACAATCCTTTTTAAATCCTTGATTGGGACAGAGGGGAATTGCTTATATAAGTCTCTCCAATTTACATGAGTTAGCTCGTGGAGCTGAGTGGCTTCATGGGGCATAAAAACATGTGCTTCAGAGGTGGCAAAATGCTGGGCTGTTGGCCATTCCTTGGGGCAATACAGTCCATTCCTATCGATCATCTGGCTGGGAGAAATTAAGGGATGGTACAGAGAAGGCAAATTTTTCACAATCATTGGGGTGTAATGGAATAGAGAAGAAACAGTCCTTGATGTCAATCACTGTAAGAGTGAAGTTGGTAGGTATTGCAGGGATCCAGGGCATACCCTGCAGGGGAGTTCCCACCAACTGC
This sequence comes from Aplodontia rufa, assembly GCA_004027875.1. NCBI lineage: Eukaryota > Metazoa > Chordata > Mammalia > Rodentia > Aplodontiidae > Aplodontia > Aplodontia rufa. Next base: position 22,352 of record PVKS010026756.1, read on the forward strand.
ATATTTTTCTTAATCTCCCTCAGGTCTTGGAGTAGTCTCCATTTTCCTGAGGTCTTTTTTATCACAAAAACAGGGGTGTTCCAAGGGCTTAGGGAAAGGCGAACGTGCCCTAAGCGTAGCTGTTCCAATACCAAATTCTGAAGAGCCTCAAGCTTAATTTTGGGAAGTGGCCACTGCTCCACCCAGATGGGCTTTTCCGATTTCCACCGGATAGGTAGAGTTTGGGGAGCAGTGGCCTTTAGGCTTGGGGGTAGACCTGTGTGGTTTTGCCTGGAGTGACCCTCTCAGAGGAGGGGGAGTAGCTGGAGGGCTCTATATCCTCTACATCCCTCTCCTCGTAGAAGGCCCTATAATCAGTGGTCACAAAGGCATCCATCTGTCCCAGTATGTCTTGCCCCAACAAATTAGCGGTGAGTCCCTTTACAATCAAAGGTCATACCCTTCCCTGGTCACCATCGGGGTTGACCCACTTTAGGTACGTTGTGGTTTCTTTGGAGACGGAGTTTCCCCTCACCCCCAGGACCATGGGTCCTGGGACAAGCTGCCATTCAGAGGGTACCTCTTCCGCTTTCAATACAGTTCTGTCCGCACCTTTATCAACTAGGCAGTTGAAATTTTGCCCCCCAATAACCACGTTTAACTTGGGATGTTGCCCCTCCACTATAGGTACAGTCCAGTGGGCCTCCAGGGGTGAGGCTCTCTCGTCCTCTCATAGAGGGTCCTCCTTGCTTTAACGGGGCTGGAGGATGCCCCTCACTCAGTTTAAAGGCTTGCCCTCGATATCAAATTTGGACCTACACTCTTTCTTCCAGTGATGTCCTTTTCTGTATCGAGGGCACGGGGTGGAAGATGGCTTGTCACCCTTAGGGGTCCCCCCCATTTGAGGGCAGTCTCTCTTAAAATGTCCCTTTTGACCACACCTAAAGCAAGCTCCCTTGTTAGGGCTGTCAGGCGAACCAATCCTTTGAGCCCCCAGGGCTTTGGTTATCGCCTCTACCATGGCCTGTGTCTGTGTTTGAGCCTGTGCTTGAAGCGCCAGGGCAAGGGTATGTGACTTATGTGATTGAGTCCCAATGTCTTGGGAGGCTACAATCCACCTACTCATAGAGGCATCCTTCAGGCCGGCACAGGCACTGTCATGGTCCCCGTTCAATCCCTCCCATACCAAAAACTTAACAAATTGGTCCCTTAATTCTCCGGGGGAAGTTTTATCTTAACGCTTTGCTCAACCATGTCAATGAATTCAGGCAGGGGCTCCCCTGGTTTTTGCCTGACCCCCACAATGGGGGATTCAGTGGGGCCCTCCTCTAACTTAGCCCATGCCGATAACCCTGCATGTCAGACTTGGTCTCAATAGGGGTTAGCAATGGTCGCTTGTTGGATCCCTGTGGAGTAAGCTTCCGCCGTGCCTGCCAACATGCCATAGGAAATAGGGAGAACAGGGTTAGCCCTTCTATTGGCCTCTGCTCTGGTGCGGCACTCTTCTTTATAGAAGGCACACCACTTAATAAAGAGTGCAGATGGGAGTACCGCCTTGGTCACATTCATCCAATCCTTGGGGACACAGGGGTTATAGGCTAGTTCCTGAAGGAATGTTTGAGCCCAGGGTGGGTTGGGCCCATCTTCTGCCACTGCCTTTTTTAGTTCCTTTAGATCCCTTCCCTCCCAGGGGTACCATTGGAGGGGGCCTATTACCCCCTGGAGCTAAGTTAACCGGGAAGGCTTGGGGTTGGGACCCTCAACCCTTGGAGGAAGAGAAGTGAGCCTCCGCATATACAGGCTCAGAGGGTCGCACCAAGGGGTCATAGGGATCCTGGTCTTGTAATTCCCTTCTCAAGGGGGTATAAGGAGACTCCTGATTCTGGTTGGACCCTCCAGAGCCCCCCTTGGGCACCCCTGAACTGGGGGCATATGGGGGGGGTGAGGGCTCAGTACCAAGGTCTCCGCCATGAGGAGAAGTAACTTTCTCTTTTGTTTTGATCTCTACTGTTTGTGCTTGTGCTGAGATGGGTCCCCCTCTTCCTCAAATGTACCCCAACTACCCAGTTGCATCCTCCCCTCAGGGTCGGGATCCACCTTTTGGGGCACTTCATGTGGAGTCAGGTCATCCTTGTGCTTGTGAGTCCCCATGGGGGGGAGCGGGGATCGTATCGGGGTGGAAGGAAGTCTTCAACGCTGATAATGCAGGGTAGAAACCGAGGTGGGGGGCAATGCCGAATTGATTTCCCTCTCCAGAGGGATCCGATCCACCCTCGCCCAGGTAGTCCAAGAAAACAAATGGGAGCACGGAACCCAGGGAGCAACTTCTATAATGTGTTCCCAGGTCCTTTTGGCATTATGATCATTGATTTCAAGCCCCAAGAACTCAACATGAGGCGCAAGGCCTTAAGGGCCGGCTCATCTTTTAAAGAGGTTGCGTTACCCATCTTACGGTCTCACTCACCCTGGAAGACCGCTTGGCCTGCTCACGCTTCGGGTCCCTGTTCAGGCGCCAGATGTTGGGTGGATGGACTCAGCCCCTCGCCAGCAGGGAAGGAGGGACCCCGTCTGCAGCGGGAAAGGTGAGCGTGCTGCGGTGCCGCTCCCCAGCCTTCCCCGAAGACGACCAGACACCGCAGGGAGTCAGGTCAAGCAGGAACTCCTTTATTAGCAGTCACACTCAAGCTTATATAGAAACCCAGCGAAAAGAGGAAGTGCATGGAGCCTATAACAATAAAGGTCAACTTGTTTTTATGTTTTTTTATGGGACCAAAAGGCCTGTCAATCTGGTGGTGTGATTTGGCCTGTTCTTTGATTGGCTTAGGCCTTCTCGCGCTCACAAGGTTGGCCCGCCCTCCCCTGGGCTCCTGGGCGCCATCCTTGTTGCACCCTATACGGTGGATTTTATTTTATCAATTCTCTAAGTGAACCAAAGTTCTGAAGACTACATTAGCTTATTCTCTTTTACCCAGATGCCCAGAAAATCAGGTCAAGAGGTAGAACATATTTGGAAAATTCAGAAAGCTGATGAGCATGCTCTGGGGTGTGGTAAGAGAACTTCAGCCAATTGGTGGCAGGTGTAGGAGTCGGGCTGACAAGAACCAAGCAAGAGTTGGTTCTACAGTGACTTAGGGAATTAGGGAAGATACCAAAAGCACTTGGGGACAGCAAGTAAAGCAGAAACCACTTATCAGAACCAATACCGAAATGACCCCTGAGTCTCTACCACGGTAAGTGTACACCAGCCCTTTCATTTCTGTGACTTTGCTCATTCCCTTCCTTCTAGCTGATTCCAAAGAGTCATCCCCCATGACACTCAACCCATACCTTTCTCCTTTAGACAATCAACCGATCACCTGTTTCTAGGAACCTCTTCTGATTTATAATACCCCCTTCTTGCCTTTCAGTTAGATAATTTCCCTTCTCAACCTGGTATAATTAAACAAAGGAATGCATAATCAAAGCATTCATTTTAACTGAGATTGCCAGCTTACCTATATAGATTCACAATTAAATGGCTATAGCAAGAGTGTTGAAGGAGTATATATCTAAAATCAGCCCTTTCAAGAAAAATACCAACTTGAAATCTAAAATAGTTAATGAATCTTTCATCTTGTACTTTTCCTTCACGTATTATGAAACCCATTTGTGTAATTGTTTAAAAAATATACTCTTTATGCAAAAGGTTTCTTGGATATACATTAATGCATCTGAAATGGTATGTAAGAGATAATGGTATATAAAAGAGGCAAAGAACAAATGCAATTAACAGAAGATACTCTGGGAGATAAATCAGTGAACAAGATATGCTTACCTTCAAAAAACTTTTCACTTAATGTAGAGACAGACATAATGCACAAATGCTTGTGGAGATGTAAACACCATTACAGTAGCAATATAGCATGTCCAGCTAGAAGTTTTCGAAGGGCAGAAATTGTCTTTTTCTTTTCTTTGCTCTCCCTCTCTTTTCCTTCCTCCTTTCTTTTAATAGTTATTAAAATCATTCACAGCATCTGACATACATCTCATTTTTTTTCTTTTTCTTTGGCATTGGAAATTTATCCCAGGGGTGCTTTACCACTGAGTTACATCTCCAGCACTTTTTATTTTTTTATTTTGAGACAGGGTCTGGCCAAGTTGCCAAGGCTGGCCTCAAACTTGTGATCCTTCTGTCTTGGTCTCCCAAGTCACTGAGACACAGGTGTGAGCCACTGTGCCAAGCCCCGTTAAGAGATTTCTAAAAAATTTCAACTGAATGTGTTGAACCCAAGTATTCTTAATAAACATTTCAAGATTGTGGTCTTTAATAACTAGGCAGTTTTTGGTGGGTATCTGTATGAGTAATTCCTTTTGCAAATCACAGATTATTTATTTATTCATATTAAAATATTATCCTTTATTAATCTCTTGGATTATATTACATCAGTTTAAACTTTACAGACAGTTTAAATAATTTAAGTCAGATTAGTTTCTCTGAATTTAGTGTCTTTGTTTATAAATGGCACTGCAGGGACGGATGATTTCCAGGGTCTCTAACAGTTCTGGCATTTCTGTACTTCCCTGAGATCCATCAGGAAAGGCTCAGTTTGCTTAAGTAACATCACTCAGTTCCATTATGATTATTTGGTTCTGTCATAATTATAAGCCTGTTTAAGGGAAATATTAAGGTATTTAAAAAACAATATCAAAAATGATTTAACATTAAGAAAATTGTGTGAAGGGGCTGGAGAGGTGGCTCAGCAGTAAAGTGCTTGCCAGGTACGCACGAGGACATGGTTTTGAACCCCAGCACCACATGCATGACTAAGTATCAGAAAAACAAAAGCTAGATGAAAAAATAAATAAAATTTGACTCTGTTCTCTCTCTCTTATGCATTCTCTCTCTCTCTTTTTAAAAACAAAATTAAAAGAAAATTGTATGTACATATGTATTTGGGTCAAACTAAAATCTCTGAAAAATGCCCACATAAAATAAATTCTATAACTGTAATAGCTGATGATGCTGATAAAAGTATTTCTACATAATTATCTTGCCTTTTATAGAATTAAAATAATTCTCCTGTCTTTATTAGCATATAAACTTTCAATCACATAAATGAAAATCACTTCTGTGTGTATTTGGATATGGAAGGATATCATTAATATTGAAACAGCCATGGCTTTCCTTTTTAGAATATTTAAATGTACATTGTTAAGATGTAAATTATGAATAGTTTGAAAACTGACGTTTCTTTCTTAAAAATTAATTTCATTGTATTAAAATATTGAGTGCTTTGGAAGAAAATGGGATATAAACTGCACAATTAAAGAGATTTCTTCTTGAGATTCACAGAGCTTTGAAAGTGTGAAATATGTCAAAAGCATTAACTGTGATTATTTATGATAATTCTCTAGGGGAAGGTAAAAGAATGGCCTTCAAAACATTTTTCTTTTTAAAAATTAGAGTTCTTTAATTACTGATATTGAGAGGTTTGGTTAAGTGCCCTGTTTGGTTCAGTATTAACCTCTCTTGTAATGCACTTAAATCGAGAGAAAGATATAAGCAAAAACAAAGTAGCCCAGCTGAGATGTGTAATGGTGACAGGAGCTATAAGAAGCAAGGCATTTCCACAGAGGAAATGCCCAAGCAGTCTAAGCCTTCCTCATCCCCACCCCCAAGTTCCTTCAGGATTTCCTCCCCAAGATCCAGGATCAGGTTTATCCATGAAAACTTTACTATGTATTTGGAATGGACAGAGATCCTGAGCTGTGGCTTTCGTCTTCAGAATAGCAGTTGCTTACCTGTGCCTGTTCAAGGGATGTTTGAAGCTGTAAGATATATAAGTATAATAATAGCAAAGAAATGTAAGTTACTAAAGTATGAGTGTGTCTTAGGAATTATAAAAATTTAATGAGCTATAACTCGCCAATAGAACAACTTTTTAAGATTTGCACACTTTCCTTTTTTTT
>PVKS010026757.1:0-16417 GCA_004027875.1 Aplodontia rufa
CACTGGACATCTGTGTCCACAAAATGCAGGGCTCCCAGCCAAGTGTGGGCATATTCTGATGAAGTTTAGAATTTGTGCAACCAATTTTTCATGCTTGGCTGAATTGTTGGTAGAAAGCAAGATGCTGCCTAGTGAAAAATATCTCCCAAAGCACAGAACACATTTTCAGGGGTTGCTAGTGACTAAGCATTTTACCTTGCCTATCATGATAGGTTGAAAAGATAGAGATTGCATTGCACAATTGTATTATCTCCTTACTTTTGCATTGATTCTACCCTAACTCTTCCAGAGCCACTTCCTCTACTCCCCTATTTTGTCCTTGCAAATTCCTTATGAACAGGAAGGACAGGTATATGGCTTTCCATGAAGTAAAATCACACACAAATAATCCAGTCTGTCTGTGTATCACAGGGGTTCTGGCAAGAAATTGAGGCAATTTAAAGAGAGCTTAAAAATTGAACTATTACAAAGTCATAGCTGAAAGGTAAGGAAATCACTGGGGATAATGCAAGAGGCTAGGGCTTGAAAGGTAGTTTCTTTGATGGTGCTTAGGCCTAAAAAGACAAGAAGAAGTAGCAGATACCCAAGGAGCCCCTAGTAGGAGCGTGAGCTTCAGTCAAGAGTAGAATTCAGCCCAAAGCAACCTTATATAGTAGAACCCTAGAGGAATAAATATGCAACCTAACTCTTCCACAACCCCTCCAGCTTGTAGCATGTCATCCCACCCCTTCAATGTTCTTCTGCCATCACCATTACCACTGAGCAACTTCATCTGAAAGCCAGGTAGCAAGAAATCCTATTGATGGAGTCCAAAGAACAAACCTGCCAGTGAGCATTCCTTGGGAGGTAAGCTCTTCTGTGCTTGTTCACTGTCTTTCACACTGATTTCCTGGATAGCTAATAATAGGCACATGATGAAGAATCCAAGCCATCTTTGCTGGTGATAGAACAATTGTATTCCTGGAGTAAGCCTGGTAAATATGGGCTTCTGCTTTTGGTTCAATGCAATTCAGAAAGCATGCTTGAGTTTTATGATGTGAGCCACACACTGTGCAATGTCTTATGAAATGTGTCAACAATGCTGTACTTTCTAACTTCCCCAAAATACTTCTTTTGTCTAGACTCTGCCAACACACACACACACACACAAACACACACATGCTCACAGGTACATAGAGGCACACATGCATACAGACCTGTGCATAAACAGCTCACATGGGAAGACAGGAATGAAACATAGCTTGCAATTCTAGCTCAGATGCCACAAAGTTAATTTTAGTTGGAAAAACTCCTCTAGAGACTTCCAGGAAAATACCACCCAGAACGGCAGAGCTCCTATATAACATCTGTCTTCTGTTTTATTTTGCTTTTTTTCAGTGATGCTCAATGACAATCCTTAAGTGTCAGATTCTCAAAGCTTCTTCTGAAATTAGTCACCTTGGTGAGCCTTATGGTAACACAAAACCAACTGTTATTGAAATAAATTGTTACATTTTTTATGGTGGTGGTGGTTGGGAAGCAAGTGAATATATGCACAGGTATACATAGGTATAGATGGATGGTGTAGGATAGCAGATGCATCTTTAAAAATGTGAGGGGCAAGGACCTACCTAACACTTCCCTCACCATTGTTGGCATAAACAAATGTGAATTCTCTCTAAGTACTGAGGAAGAGGAGTCTCGAACCACTGAATTCAAAGAGGGGATATATCACAGAAGTTAAGAACATGGGTTCTGAAGTCAGTCCTGGATTTGATTCCTGGGCCCACCACTCATTAGCTTTAGTATAATGCAGTATAATGCAAAACTCTCTCCCCAAGGCCCTATTCATCTTGCTGCACAGGCGACCTGCTCTTCTGCTGATGGCATGACAATACAGTGGAAGAGGCAACTATCCCAGGGCATTACAGGATGAGCACTGCCCCTATAACACTGAAATCATAGTTATCTGTGAAAATCTATCTTTTAACTAAAAAGAAGGAAAGAAATCTGGCCTAAGCATAAATTTCTCAAAAAAATATTGAAGTAGGAATTGCTGTGATCAGATTGCTCAGAAAATAAATTAGGAGATTGGGGTGTAGTTAAATGGTAGAATGTTTGCTTTACATGTGAACAGCCTTGGATTAGATCCCCAGCACTGAAAACTCCATAAATGAAATTAAATAATTTAAAATAATTTTATCACTTACGGGTGATGCATATAAAAAGCAGCAAGCTTTATTTATTGAGAAATTTGAAGTTAGAAACCCTGTTCAGGCATGTACTATCTGCATGATCCTGGGTATGCTTTAAATTTTACAAATGTATTAGGTAACATAAGCTGGTTCTACTGTGTCCAAAACTGACCAGTAGGTTTGGTTGCCTTGGATCACCCACTGTTTTAAGACGATGTGAAACAAGATTTTGAAGTTGAAAGATTATGCCAAAACATCTCCTTTCTAACTTTCTTTGAAAAGAAAGAAGGTCTGGCAACATTTGGCCCATAATCCTACATGGCATCCATTGGGTGGAGCAGGGTAAGGGCTCCAGGCATATTTTTCGTAGGCCACCATAGTCTCTGGCACGCCCTGTTGGCAATTGGACACTTTCTCTTCAGTGTTACTCACAGGCTATCAAAGTCCTTTAATCTGTAATTTCTGCTTTCATCTGTAAAAGAGAAATGTTATCTAAGCTAGAGTTGCTTTGAAAAATAAAATCAAGTAAGTGAATGACCACACATATTTGACAAACCATAACAATGAAAGATTGGCCAACTCCTCTCTCTTCACTGTTGATGTATTCAACAAATTCGAAGTGTTCACTATATGACTGATAATGTGCTAAGAGCTAGGGATATATATATATATATATATATATGTATATATATATATATATACATATATATATATAATGTAACATAAAGCTGGACCCCAAAAGGCTTGCATTCCTACAAATGGTGACTGATTTTTAAACAAAGTATACCATCCATCTAAGTAGAATCCTTTAGAGAGGTTTCCAACCTACAATGCTTTCTTGAGGAAAAATTGAAGAAAATTTCAGAGCAGTAAATAAATAATCCTTTAAAAATCCTGCTTAAGGTAGCAAAAGATGCTCTAAGCCTGAAATAAGGGCTTTTCCTTAGCTGGTTTTCCACTGTTCATTTTAACAAGTTTAACAGGTTCTCAGAAATGTGTCTACCATTTTATATTAGAATGGGCAACTACAAGCCATATATGGCAAGATCAGGGCACTCTGATGGAACATTCCAATCTTACTCCACTGACTGTGAAGATATTCAGATGAAACTTTGTCACCTAAGTCAAATGGAGGTCATAAATGGAAAATGGGATCTTAAAAACCTGGAATACTTAATGACACCTCAATCTTTTTAAATATCCACCTGGATATTATAGAAATCTACATTGCTAGGTCACACAAGTTAGAATCTCACAGAGAACCATAGCACAGCATGGAGCACATGGAGAAACACATTGTACAACATCAGCGTCCAAGTCCTTGTGACTCCTCTATTTCCGTGTCCCTCTGAAGGCTTCCTTCTGCATGCTCCTCACCATGGCCATGTTTCTTTTTCTTCTCAAAATCTGATATTTCATTACTTTACCACTTTTTAGAAGCCTATGAAACCAGTTTTTCCACGTGTACAGTCGGCTCCAATAACAGCTAAGATTTCTATGTTCTTCAGATTTCTAGAACATAAAGGTTGGGCCCTAGACTTATGCTCATTAAAATCTGTTTTCTTTTTTAAAACAAATATTGTGTAAAGGAAATGAATACATTGCTTTGAGGCCAGATAGACACAAGTTTAAAACCTTATATTCTCAATGATTAGCTCAGTGACTTTGGACAAGTTTACTCAACCTCTCTGAGAGAAGTTTTCCTAAACATTATGTATATGTGGTAAAGATAGCAAGTAAATTCCACGAGATCACCAGAGAACCAGCACAGAATAGGGACTCATAAGGATACTTGTTCATCGTTAGCAAATCAAGTGTGATGATATGTTCCACATTACAACAGAACAGCTAACATTCATATACTGCTTATTAGGTGCAGGCAATAGCCAGGTGATATTACTGATACTTACAAAAAGCTATTTGCCATTTGAAAAATCTAAGATACAGTAAGTTATTTTTGTGAATTAGCCTGTTTCATCCTCATGACAGCCTACCATTATTCCTCTTGATAAAAGAGGAAACTAAGGCACAAAAAGATTAGATAGCTTGCTGCATGGTCAGTGAAGAGCACCTCTGTATAGGGGTACTCTTGACCCTACTGTCACGAGCAAGAGAAAAAACAGCCAGTAAAGACCACCATACTCCAGCACACCCACATTAATCCATACACTATAATTCAACACACACACACACACACACACGCACACACACACACTTTCCATAGTGATTTCTGGGTAAAACTCAACCCAAGAAATTCCATATTGAGTGACTCTGTGAACGTTACTGCCTAGGACCCTGTAGATAGTCCCACCATAACTACCACATATGTCTTTCTAAGACTTTGTTTCAGAATTGATTCAAATACTGGTGGACATCTAGAACCGAGCAGATGTCGTAGATTCTGACACTTGAAGTAGAAGGCTTATGTGCTAGACATACCTATTTTTTCTCTCCTTCCTCCTGATATGTTTTATTCTAATTCACAGGAATCTTAGAGGAGTAAACATCAACACAGGAAACCTTGTAAATTGTGTTGCAGTCCTAAACAATTGATAATTCACCACACAATGGTAAGCAGGTCCCATGAAGGCACTGGAAGTCCTGGAGTCCTACTGCAATCTCAGGTGGTGTAGAGCTTGGGAAGGGGGTCTTCCCTTGGGGAGCAAAGGGATCTGTGTGCCACAGAATTCTAAGAAGCCAGGACACATTGGGTAGGAGGGAGATGTGGGAAAGAATGAAGATAGGTAAGTGGAAAAGCCCTCTTCTCATTAATGATCACTTATTTCAGTAGCATCTGCCTGCTGACATAAACAGGGCAGGATTGTTTTTGTCAGATGACTTGAGGAATGATTAATAATCTATACCTGTCACTCCACTCCCACTGTTCCAAAAGAACTTTCTCACTGATTGAAAAGTACATCAGAAATTCACCCTTTTTGTCTTTCTTCTTTTGCAAAAGCAATACCATTTTTATCAAGGAGATGACAACTGCAAATATTATCATCTATGTCTAATTAAAAGGCAGAACAGAGGCAAACAAGAGTCACAGAAGGGTACAGGAATAGAAGAAGATGCATCTGAAGGACTAAATGATCTCAAAGCTGCAATCTCAAAAGAGCACCTCCCACTCCAACCAGGTCCCATGCCTCTTCTCAAATCACTAGCAGTTGTTTCTCACCCTCTTATTTCATATGGATTAACTCCCTTTCAAAGGAGAAGCTTATTACTTAGGAGAGAATCCTGTAGTCATGACCCCTGTACCTTGGATAGATATGACTGATACAATATTTTTGTTATTTGGGAACACTGAGAGTGTTAAGAGGGAAAAAGAAGCCCTGTGATAAGGAAGTATATAATTGTACTATTTCAAGTTCCTCTAAGATGAGAGAGAGAGAGAGAGAGAGAGAGAGAATGAGAGAAAGGTGTGGGGAGGAAAATTTGAGCCCATGGCAGACTTCCAGGACCCCAGGCATATTCCATACAACACAATGACCACCACCCTCCTTATACTATATCTCCTGGTCCCTCTACAGTGTTCTTTTGTCATTTGGGCAATTAAAGTAGGCAACACTTCTGTGAATTGAGTGGTGGGGCAGAAAGCCCATCCTCCCTACCTATTGTACCCCTCAACAGTCACCTGCCCTCACATGGGTAACATCACCTCAGAATTTTTTCTTCAAAAGCAAATTTGTTAGCCATGTGTGCTTCAGAAATTTCTCTGAGAAGCAAGAGAAGGAAATCACTTGTGCTGGCCTGGCTTGGGAGAAGCACTTGGGCATGGATAGAAAGTTGAGCACCTTGACTCTATATGGGGTGCACAGTCAAAAGAGAGAGAGAGAGAAACAGCAAGCTGACTAGGGTCTTGGAATCCAAAGAGAAAAAGGCTCCACCCACCTCAGGGAGACTGTGGGTAGCCACCTGAAACCTCCCCAGAAACACTTGCCGAATTGCCGCAGATTGAATTCATGTGCATTAAGATTCTAGGCAACCCCTCAACCCCCCAAATTACTTTTGTTTTGTATTTTGCTCTATTTTAGAAAATAAGCTATCAGAGGCATGAGACCATATTGCTTTTTCTGTTCTGTAAACTCAAAGATGTCACCCAGGTCTGGAAGCCACACACAGGGCCGGCTATCTCTCTGGTGCTAGGGTCGGTTTCTCTCAAGCAGGGCTGATGGATACTAGCTTGGCACCTGGGCACAGACACAAAGTCTTGGGAATGTGATTAGTAATCAACAGTCTGCTCTTTAGGGGATTCTCTGTTCATTCTGAGGAAGAGCTGATGAGAGAGGTGTGAGTCTTGCCCAGGGAGGAGGTGTGGGCAGGGCATGTGTTCCTCCATGTGATAGGATGCTGTGCATCAGCCATCTGCTCTCAGAGCCCCGAGCTGTGCCAGCACAGGGGGCTTGAGCCCGTGTGAGCTCACCAACATGCTGTCTGGGCTGAATTTCCTCACTCCCCACCTCCATTTTCCTGACCTGCTTTTCTGACCCAGTGGGGAGTGTATGAAAGGCCATGGGACTAAGTTGTGGTGTTCAAGCCCTCCCTAGGGAGACCCTGTGGGCAAGTAAAGTCATCAGAGTGTTCTGAAGTTCAAGAAGCCATAGGAATCTGCCCTTCCCCTCCTCCACCTCAAGCCTTCTTTAGCAAATTCTCTGAATCTTTGATATCTCAACTCTGGTCCATGGACAAACATCTTCAAGTTCACCTGAGAGCTTGAGAAAAACACAGAAGTACAGGCCTCAACCAGACTTGTGAAATTAGAATGTGCTTTTTCCCAGATTCCCCAAGCAATTCACATGCATGTTACATTTGAGAAGCACAGTTTGAAATGATTCCCTGATATAGTCATCCTTGTCAACAGATTTGAAGAACACCAGAAACACAAACCCACCCCCTTCACCACCCCAAAGTGTCTTTCTTATTAATGTCAAAATAATCACAGAGATTTGTCCACTTAGAGTCTCTTCTTTTGTCTAAGCTGTACCATTTTTATTAAAATTCAAATGTTGCCTGGGAGGGAGAACATAGGGGTTATCTCATTTCTTAGTCAAAAAGCTTAGAAATTTTTGTTGATCTCATATTGTGTGTCACACAGGGTACAGGATTCTAGGGGTAAATGAATTACTTTCCCCTGGAGACAAGAGTAAGGTGTTATGAGAACAGCAGACTTCTTTCTGGTGGGAAGGATTATTCAAAGGGAAAAGGAGGGAGCTCCCAAGGCAGACAAGTATAACCCTCCATTCCATTGTGATTTAACTGAACTTGACTCTCAGAGCTTGCAAGCTGTTGAGTTGATGCTCCCATTTCCATTCAAAATCATCCTTTGTCATTTTAACTTAATGGAAAAATCCAATGGCATTTTGAAGACAAGATGTCCAGACGCATATTTATTTTTAGAAAGATGTGGACCACAACACATTCATTCTGCAAGAAACAAGCAAGCCATGGCTTTGCATACTGAAGCAGTGAACAATACCTCCAAGGTGAAAAGATTAACTTCTCCAAACAATGGCCAGTGACCTCATTTTATCTATTTTCTCTCAGGAAACAACACAATACTAGGTGTATTAGAAATGCAGAACTAATGCCAACATTAAGCACTCTGAAAGGCAAAACAAAATCTCTTTTTAAGATTTCTTTCTTTTTGGGGGTGGGAAAAGTCTGTGCAAAGGAATAGTATCTATAATTTCTGCAACATGTGAGATATATGATGATTTGTTTGCATCTGTCTTCTATTTCATCAATAACTGAATAAGATTATCTTAGATGTTACAAGAGAGAATCATCTTTGTGAGCTAATCATAGTTATAATCACAATTTCTGAATCCTAACTCTGTGCCAGGTACTTTTAAAAATGCATTGCAGGTTGGTAGATAATCCTTCACAGGCCACTCACATCACTGAATGTCATGCCATCAAAGGGATTGCCTGTCTTTGTTCTTGATTATTTTTTCAGGAAATTTGTATATGAAAGAGCCTTGTAAGATTGATGTGGTATCTCCTTCCAGAGAGCAAAAAACATGTATGCTTATTGCCCGGAGTAGGAAACATAATGTCTCCCTCTGGAGCAATGGACAAGTGTATCTAATGCCCATTACAAAAGATTCAGGTTCCCTAAGCTTAGCATTGTACATTGTGTGTACTAATGTTAACTAGCCCTCTTTGTATTGTCCTGTGAGAATTGGAATTGGAGCTTAGGGAACAGCACAAAAGAATGTTGATACCCTGGGTATTGTTTTTTCTCTGAGTAATAAAGTCTTTTATCTCTCCCTCATGACACTCATGCCTTCTGCCAGCATCCAAGAAAATTTGGCAGGCTAACTCACTGGATTGCAAATAGTTCTTGACATACCAATAGTTCATTTAATCCTCCGTGGTAGGCTAATTTATTAGATTGCAAGAAGGTTTAAAATCTTAGACCCTACTCAGTTCTTGACAAACAATCATGTTGCTCATTTAATCCTATGAGCAACATTGGGAAAGTGGTACTCTTTTCACCCTATGTATTCACAGTTGTTAACACTCAATTATATTGACATGTTCAAAATGGATCTCATGATTGAAATTCCATCCTGAGACCTTACTTTCTGGATAGGGTTGTTTTGCATACCTCTTTTTTGAAAGTGCAAATTTTGCTGAAAAGAATAAGATACTGCATTAACCTTTATTCCCAAAATTTTAATACAGAGTTGACATAGAAGGTGGTTCTGAAAAGTAGGTTGCTAGAAGGGAACAGAATGATACAGAAAGAAGAGATAGAAAACACATTTTTCTTCCTTAGTTTTTACTAGGGCTGGTCAAGTAAATGCCTGATTCTCTCCATTAAGGAAAGCAGAAAATATTTATGAAGTCTATGGACAAATTTGCAGAGGTGAGTGGGTAACTGAGATGGGAATACATCTAACTTCTCTCCGGAGACAGCCCTTCCCTTGATCATTCCACTGGCATATTCCTTGCTTGCATGATGATGTGTCACTCCATCTATGATGCCAAAAAGTCATAATCCTGAGACTGTAGCAAAAGTGGAAGTCTTCCAGTAAACATGCAGTTGGCCACTATGATTTATTGTTTGCAAGAACTTGATTAGTATAATGCTTTCCTCAAATTTGATACAGGAACACATCTGCAGAAGGCAGATGCAGAAAGCAAGGCAGGCTTAAATATATGCAAAAGCTCATTTTCACTATCAACACAGGACAGAGGGTGGAGGGGGAGAGGTGTACATTCATGATTTAATTCAATAAACTTTTGCCATGTATAAGTGCCTTAGTATTGAGTTCAACCTGGGATCCAGAATCCGTGAAATATAGACAATTACTCACTTCATAGTTTCAAATTTAATAGCAAAAATAAGTTCTCCAGTAACAAGATATAGCAGAGCAGGGAAAATATAGCATAAAATAGACAAACCAACATCTGTCCAAACTCAAATCAGGAAGTGGTTATATCAGACTGGTACTCAGATCTGGGTTTATCTTAATGGATGAATAAGATTTTCATATATGAGGGTGAGGAGGTAGGGAATTTTGTATTGAGATGATGCAGGCAAGTGATAGGGATCTGTCTGGGGAGAAATGGAGTCACTCATATTGACCAGAGCACAATCTATAGTTAGAAATGAGGGTGAAAAGCAGACCAGGGCAGATGGAGGAAAGTCATGAATGGTAGATAAAGCAGTAAAGGTTTTTTCCAGGAAGGAAGCAAGAAATATTGACTACAGGTTGGCTGGAACTGGGGGTGGGGGCAGTACACATAATCAGATTTACAGAAACAGAGGATACACAAGAAGCAAATGCTCTTACCTGTGAAACCCAACCTTGCAAAGAAACCTCAGGTCATATATCAACAAAGTATATAATTGCTATTTGCTAAACAGATAGAGAAGAACTAATATTTGGAAATAGGAGTGGAGGTAACTTTAGCTCTTTGCATCATTCCCTCATACAATACACATTCTTTTGGTGTCTACTTTCAAATGACATTAACCATCTGTTATATTCTGTGTAGCTTTTGACCCTTCACAGAAGAATTAATAGCATTCTAATTACTCACTAAGTAACATGGTGTTTCAGGAGTAAAGTACATACTTGGTACCAAGTAAGTGCTCAATAACATTTGTTTAATAATTTATAATGAATGAAGCATAAAAATAAACTACACCTCTAGTAAGTCAAGACCTGATGGTGTCCAACATCTGCAAGAGGCAAAAAAATTAAGAAAAAATATTTCTTCTGTTTCTGGTTGAATGTCTTCATCCAAGGTTAATTTTGTAAATAGCCTGGTTTTAAGTGAAAAAGCCTTTTTCTGCAAATATACGTAACTGTCAAATTATGGCATTTAATACCAGAAATCCCAGCATAGGTAAACACTTCCATGTGCCTGATACATCAATGTCAGACATATGACCTCATTGAAACAGAGAGTAATTAACCTACTTGCCCAAATTGTGGTAACTAGAACTAAATTTAAACAATGTATTTTCTCCTCCCTATTGTAATGAATGTATCTTAGCTTGCTTTTTCTCTTTACGTAGATTCTATTTTATATATGTGTGTGCACAGACCTCCAGAAATAAATATGCTAAACTATTATAAGGAAATCAAGGAAATTGTTAAGTCATAAACATGACTAGGAAGCTATAGAATTCTTCATCACTGTGATTAATTCAGAAACATCCAGGGTTTCATGTCCTTGAATGCTGAACCTTCTGTGAAGAAATTAGTGGAACTGTTAAGTCTTAGCAGACAGGTTGAAAATGTGATTATTTGGGTTGTGTCTATTGATATTTTAAATAGTTTAATGAACTTAAAGGAGAGCAAAGATTCATTCTCAAGAGCTTAGTAGTTATTTCAACTGCTGTAGAAATTTAATTAATGACTTTTTGATTTCCCCAAACTTTTGGAATCAGTGTTTTACCATTGCTTCCAGTGCCAGCTGATCTGATCATCTGGGGTAGGTGATTCCCCAGGGCTGATCTCAGCAAGCCAGACCCCCACTCACTCATGTGCTCATAGCCAGGCTGGAAATGACAGAAGAAATAAGGGAAATTTCCTGGTATCTTATTATGTAATTTGGAATGGAGGGAAAATCCCTCAATAGACTGCTTTTATTCATAGAAGTCTGTTGTCTATGTGGGCTGAAGGGAAGGGAAAAGGTAGGCCTCTAACTATTAATTGGCAAGAGTCCTCCTTGTACCAGCAGTTGGGAGATAGGTCTTTAGAGCAGAAAAATCCAGGATTGAATGTTGCTCACTAATGCTGAGTCTGTGAACATACAACCTCCCTAAACCTCTGTTCTTTCTCTGTGACATGGGAGGAATGGGTGGTATGTGTACATAGTCTTGTTTCAACATACAAAAACCCCAGTTCTCAAGGCTAAAGCACTGCAGGAAACATAATTTGAATCCACATGTTTGCAACAGGAAGTGGAGCAAGTCATCGCCATAACATGAGTTAGGCTGATAGAATTTAAAACTGGCTAATGCAGAGAATCTGGAACTCTGTTTTCACCATTAGCTGTATCCATAACTTTATTTGCTGCTTTCTGAAAACATTCAATAGTAGAAGGAGACAAAGGAAAGATGGAGAAAGAAGAAGGAGGCTATATGAAGAAAAGAAGTAAAATGTAAACACCTACTTGACTTTCTGCATGAGCTTCAATATCTCTTCTTTCAAAGGATTTTTATTATGGTTATGTGACTTACAAGGGTTGGTAATATCATAAACAAGAATGTATTGCTGATTGAAGTGTTTTGTTTTATCACATCCATACAATCTTACACAAATGGATTGTCAGGTCCCTTAAAATCAAGATGAGTGAAACTCAATGCATTTTGTTGAAACAAGCCACCATTTGATCTGATTTATGCTTAAGTGAAAATGAACTTTATTAGTAATGTTCATCTATCATTTCAATATTTTCATTACATATTTCTTTAATATTTTGTGGAATAAATGAATTCATTAATAAAATATAATAAGTAAAATGGAATGCTTCTCTTGAGTACAATATAATGGCAATTCTGATAAATCATATATCTGGGATGTTTTAAATGAAGGGATGCCCAAGAGAACGTTTGAGTCCTCTGTTCCCTCTCACTAGATTTGATAGAATTGCTTTCCTTAGGAAGCTCAATAAACAGAGCCACTTACTACTGTTGCTTTTGGCATCAGATAATCATTGTCCTCTGTGTGTGTGTGTGTGTGTGTGTGTGTTTGTGTGTGTGTGTTTGTGTGTGTGTGTGTGTGTGTATGCGTGCGCCTTGCAGAGGGTAGAAGGGCTCCCTGAGCAGGAACTGAAAAGACATTGTTATACCGGAAAGCAAAACAACAAGTGCCTACTCTGCCATTCAATGGTCCCTGACAGTCAGAAGCTGGGCAAAGGCCATCTTTAAAAGTTTCCAAAAAGAAATAGCTGAAGAATACTTGATTCGGATGATTCTTTACGCATGTAAGGAATTTTCTGAGGTCACTAGTGTGCATTTTGCCAAGAGAAGAAAAGAGAAAGAATCAGTTCCGTTGGAATCACCATAGAGGGCAATGGCTCATTGGGTATAGATGTGTGCACGAGAAGAAATAGATTTTAGGAGTTGTCACTGTCTGGAGAAGGGAGAAGGGTAGTAAGAATAACACTGAAAAGGAGAGGTTCATTTCAAAGTTCTCTACAGATGTCAACCTGTTTTGCAATATGTGAGATATATGTTCTCTTCTCTTTCAAAGTTTGTAATACAATAATAAGCTTACCTAGCGTAACAAATTGGAAGCCATCTTAAGTCAGGAACAAGGCTAGGAAGAAGCCATGTTTAAAATCCCCCAACATGTGTCTCCTTGAACCTGTAAGTGCCGCCCACTTCCTGTAATTGCTTAACACTTTCTGGTACCTGCCCCATCTTATATTTGTTAATTGTGAGCTCCTCCAATTGGAGTGAATAGCAGGATTGCATTAGGCTGGGGATAAATACCTGCAGATTTCTGGCATGCATATGTACTTCAGAATTCCCCTTGGAAATCCACCTTCCCATGGGAGTAGGCTGTCTTGCTCACCCACCTCTGACCAAGGGTTTGTTTTATCACACATCCAGTTTTTCTAACAAATACCACATACTTGTAATATAGAAAGACAATTATTTCACTCATGAGAAAAATTCATCAAAGTGATAGAAAAGCCCCGCTATCATATATGTAATTTAAATGTATGTCAATATGTGTGTATATGTGCATTCACATAAAGTAGAAAAAATCATTTCCATCCTATATAAACTTGCTTACTTAATAATACAAAATAAACATACATATATAGTTATGGATATGACATCACATATATGTATGTGCATATATGTGTAAAAAAACAAGCACACACACATATAGAGAGATCCTCAATGGGAGCTTAGAAGTTTTTCATTTGATTTCTTGTTTGTTATATCTGTTTACAAATAATTTTGCTTATAATTTGCCTAGATAAATTTGATTAATAATGATGGCCAAATTGATCATTCATGTCAGAACAAGCATTCTAAATTTGAATGATTTATTTTTCTTGCACACATTTATTTTTAAAATTCAAGACCTTTAGATATTTATTCACTTATTACAATGTACACAAAAACCTATGTGCATGAGACCATTTTCATCCAAGCTGCTGTTTCCAACCAAATCATGTGCAGCCAATACCAAATGATTACATCACTTACACAGAAATTATAAGTGAAATCCATGGATAATCTGCAAACTTCATTTCAACCAATAAATTTAGTTTTTCTCTCTGCAGATCTCTTATTATGAGAGCCACTAACACTGATTGGAACTTTCTATCTTCTCCACCCTCTGGTGAAAGCATTAATAAGCAATGATATGGCTGAGGTGCAGCACACAGGAGGAAAAGATGGATAAGAAAGGGCCTTGAAAACCCTCCAGCTTCATAATCACCTTCCTGATAATCAGCAATTGACAGAAGCTCCTCACAAAAGTGCTTCCTCCACTCTCCCAAGCAGACCAGGCAGACTCTGATACCTCAATGTTGCATGAGCACTTGTTCTGAAATTGCTCGACAGACTGTATTAGGAGGGTGAATCAAAGCCTGATTTGCTATCGCTGCCAGTCAGAGTTCCCTGGGATGAGCTATCTTTAAAACATATTTCCATGGCAACTAGTTTAGAAACATATTTGACTAGAGAGCCTCTTACATTATGAGAGCCAAGAAAACTCAAGTGGCCTTTTCTTGCCAGTGCTCTTTGCCACAAGGAGAGCAGCTCTGAAGTAAATGAGGATAAGTGAGAGAGCCTCTCAGCATACAAGGCTGTGGGGAACTCAGCACCTTGGGCCAAGCCAGGCTTTGGTTACTGGTGCAGCCAGCATGTTAAATTGTCCTCAGTCACTGTTTCTTTCCATGGTGCAAACCCCCTCCACCTTCTTCCTCAGCTTTTCCAAACCCAACTCTACTGCTAAAAGTCCTACCTTCTTCTCTCTCCTAATTTTTTCTGGCTGTGTCCAGATGCTAAGGACAATCAGAAAGTGATTGTTTTATAGATGACAGACAAAAACTTGTTTGCTTTATAGACAAAAGGAGAAGCAAACTCAAATACCTGGTATTTATAGCAATTAAGCCTTTTTATAATTGTCACGTCAGCCTGGGTGTGAGGCTTACTCAAGGACCCTGGGATCTCTGAATTCTTAACCTTTTGTTGAGATGTATCATACATTTTCTGTAGGTGGTGAATGTTAGGGCAAGACCCATAGCAACCTTCTCTTAGAGCAAAAATAAAACATTAAACTTTTGGTCATAACTAGATCTCTATATGGATTTTATTGTGAGATGGGATTTATGATGTGCTGATTTGGCTGGAGCAATGACGGATCATCCACCCGAATATATCACCTCTTTCAGCACTGACATGCAAATTCACACTCCTTGAGATATATATTAATAAGTATCAACTCCTTTCTGAATTGAGGAATGAGAGGTACCAATCAAAGAAAACAATATTCAAGAAAGTTTGAAAATATGTTAATAGATCAAGAAAATTAAAAAGCAGATTTCTAACCTTAGAATGCTCAGACAATAACATTTCACTAAAAGGGAAATGGAGGTAGGGAGATCCAGGTTGGGTTTTCACATAGCAGCTACATCAGGTTTGGAGGGAGATTGCCTGGTAACAGCTCTACTACAAGGCAGAATTGTTTTGAATGCTGCACAGTACTGGACTAGCCCTGGGTTTCAGCAAACTTTTTTTTTCTGATTTAGGCCACATCAATATGTGGCTGGTGTCCATTTCAGCTATCTTCATGATGAATATTGATTAGCATCATAGATCACCCATTCAATGATCTTTGTCAATCATTAAATGGCAGGAATTAATAGATTAGCTAGTTGAAAGATCTGTTCATTTAATGTGCATTGCCATATACCATGAGTCCACAGGGAACCTTGGACTTCGATCTCCCACCACTGGGTATTATCTCATGATTCCCGGTGGGACTTTCCACGTAAGAGAATGTATACTTGCACTGTAAGCCACAAAGGTGCCCACATTTTCTCATCAGTGACCAAGTCCATGTATATAACATAACATGCGAGGAGAATATAGCTTT
This sequence comes from Aplodontia rufa, assembly GCA_004027875.1. Lineage (NCBI taxonomy): Eukaryota > Metazoa > Chordata > Mammalia > Rodentia > Aplodontiidae > Aplodontia > Aplodontia rufa. The sequence goes on from PVKS010026757.1 coordinate 15,764, forward strand.
GTATGAGATGTTTATAAAAAGCAGAACACAGATCTAAAACATAAACATCTGAAAACTGCACTTAGAGTGCCTAGGAAGCTTGCATCAATCTGGAAATTCATAGAACTCAGAAGGAACCACAGTGAAACCTTTTTTGGATTAACCATAAAACCTTTATTAATTGGACAGTATTTCAGAGTGAATATGTAAAATGCATATGAGGAGAAAATCATTTTAAGTAACTTCAAGATTCCAATTTCAAATGATAGATATACCAATTACAAAGAAAGTTTTTCTTCAAACAAGCAATTTCAATTATGTTATCAAAACAAGTTTCCTAAGAATGTTTACTGAATATACCTGGTTATCCAGGATCTGGTGCTATTTCCTTGGATGGTTGGAAGCACAGTGAAAAGCTAAACTAAGTCCACATCTTGGACCAGGAACAGTAATGACATGAGCTGGGCTGGTGGGGAGGCCACCAGGAATTTATTTACTTCAGTTGACTTTTTGGGGTTTCTTGGTTAGAAGGAATCCAGGCTTGCACAGTGAGTGAGAGAGATGGCAGAATTTTGGAATCTGCTTCTCTGGAAGCCTCAATAGAGGTTATCTGAAGAAAGTACCTGAAGAAGACATCTTCAGTAGTGACTCTTTGAGGTGTTTGGCTCTTGTTTT
>PVKS010026757.1:16517-28371 GCA_004027875.1 Aplodontia rufa
CAATTTAGCAAGGCCCTAAGCAACTTAGTGAGACCCTGTCTCAAAATTAAAAAAAAAAAGAAAGAAAGAAAGAAAGAAAGAAAAAGACTGGGAAAGTGACTCAGTGGTTAAGCACCCCTGGGTTCAATCCATGGTACAAAAAAAAAAATCTTTGAAAGGGTCTTAATTCAGCACACAAACAAAACAAACCAAAGAACAATATCAGCAAAAAAAAAAAAAAAGACATTCCATTTAAATTTAAACTCTCACTCTGCCAGTTACATGCCTGACTTCGAGCAGGTTGCTTCATGTAGCAGACTATTCTGTGTTCACCCAAACCCACTTCCCCTATAGCATAAACGCATAGCTTAGTTATATCTTCCAGCTTCTATGGCAGCCAAAAGCATCATGTAACTGAGCTCTGGCAAATGCAGGAGTAAACAGAAGTGATGTATGCCTTTTCCATGCCTGGGGCTATTAAAACTGCTTATGCCCAGGAAACTTGCATTAATTTGAACATCAATCTGAAATTGATAGAACTCAGAAGGCTAAAACCTACTTTTGTGTTACCTGTAAAGTCTTGATTAATTGTGTAAGTTGTATTTCTAATCAGAACAAACAGGATCCAGCTGAGGACTGGAAGTTCCTAAGAATGGCAGAGCCCAGAACCTTGACTGACCAACAGAAACTCATTTGCCAGCCAGGAACACATACATTAGACTCTGGAGGAAAGACGAATTAACTCATACTTTCTTTTACCACTGATATCAGGATTTATATAATACAGAAATTAACATCATTTATATAAACTGGGCCATGTAAGGTGTCTTTTTATGCTTATTTCAACTAACTTAATTAAATAACTTTTAAAATCATTATTTTGCAAATTACAATTAATTTTTGAGTCTAGGCATTCAGCATCATCAAAAGAGAAACAGACATTTTGTGCCACAGAATAAAAATGCACACCAATTATAATCCTGATTAAGATGATTGAAACTGGGCTATGTTATAGACAGAATGATGACATCAAAAGATGTTTTTATTAAAAATAATAATCACCCTATCTAACATATAAGGCAGTTTAAGAATCTGTTGATCCTAGAATTTATGGGGAAGCAGTAGGGCAGATGGCTAACCTAACAAAACTTCAAATTGAATGACTTTCAGAGTAATAGGGGGATGGCTCTCTAGGATGCTTGGAGGTGTAGGGAGCGGTATGGGGAGGGTGGAGGGTATATGAAGAACTCATAGGAGTCTGGAGATTGGGAAAGTGGGGGAACCATCCCAGAAGCTGATGTCATTCCTCCACGAGCTACCCGTGAGTTCTTCTGGGGGAAACTGCAACAGGTAAAACCCAAGGTGGTCATCCATGTTTTGGCATTACCCCTGGATAACAAAGTTTATATACATTGATTGCTACTGTTTTGATAATGTTTTCCCCTCAACTGTATCTCTACATACTTCTAATTTAAAAAAAGGATGAACTATAGAGTCTGGCACACAGTAATTGCAAAATAAGTAGTGATCTAAATGGGTAATTGTCAATTTATTTAGAGATTTCTCTCTCTGTGTCTCTCTTCTGTCTCTCTCTCTTTATTGTGTTTCCCCACGAGGAGGGAAACAAATCATATTTATGAAAGCAAAAACACGGCATCATTCATAAATACGAAGAAAAAGCAATTTGGTGAACTATTATAGATATCATTTGCATAACATGTGACCTTAGATAGAGCCTCAGTTTCCTCCTTTATAAAGCAGGCACAAGAATCCATGTCTCAAAGAGGATATATAAGGATGAAAAGAGGGAGCAAATGCAAAAGCATCCTGTAGACTTTTAAGTTCCACAAAAATATGCAGTATTATTAGTGTAGATTACCATTTTGAACCCACAAAACAAGTAAGAACTAATATAAATATTATCCTCCCAAACAGTATCTTATTTTCTGATGGACTACCAAAGCTGATGTTTTCTTATTCTAATGCTTTTAATGTGGGTGGCTATGTGTTACTAACATTATCTTTCTATTTTCTAGTGTATTTAAGTTGATGAACTAACTGCATTAATGTATCTGAAATTTCCCATTTTCTTTTCATTCTGAAGGCAGAAAAGAGATATTGCTAGCCGTAAATCATTCATGCCCTAACTGGACCTAATGGGTCAGGAAAATGTAAGATCCTCATTGTATTGCAGTAATTGAAATATGCATTGGTGAGAGGCACTCTGGGAGCTGGGGCTTCATTAGGAGCAAACCAAACCTTGGCAGATGTCAGTAAATCAAGAGCTGAGGTGAATCCATGATCCACTTTAAACTTTTCAACATACTCTCTTAATTTTACAATTTATAACCACTGAAAACTCTCAGGAAATTTATTACTATGATTGGAGGTTATAAAGAAGTCAAGTCTTCCTGGATTAGCATTTGGTATGTTCCTCACATCATAGCAGCAGTGTGAATCTGAAAGTGCTTTTTCTTTTCCAGATGGGGAGTTCAAACTGTAAATACTTAACAAAAGTATGCCTGGATTCTGAATCAAGAAAGTTTCAGTCCCCAATAAGACCTCTAATATTTTAAAGGGGACCAAGGAATCTATTCAGTGGATAGTATTTGGATCTAACAAATGAAAGGCAACACCTTCAGTTAATACTTCAAAAATGTATGAAACTAAAACCAAGTGATCAAGGTTGACAGCAACATGATGTCATTTACACCTGGTGCCCCTTGGATACTGTAGCAGGATACTATGATACCCTGTGGTATTCTTCCCTGAAACCATCTCTCTCACATAATGATGGCAAAAGGAGAAAGCAAGCCAAGGGCAGTTGCAAATGCCATAATCCCAGTTTCTCGGGAGGCAGAAGTAGGAGGACCTCCAGTTGCTAGCCAACCTGGCAACCTCAGATGACCTTGTCTCATAAAATATAAAACTAACAAACATTAAAAAACAACATCAAAAAATGTAAAACTAAAAAACTGGATCTGGGAACAGACAAAGGTCAGTAATGGAAAAACAGAAAATGTGTGAAGCTTGGTAATGAGTAGGTGCAATCGTGTTTTCTTCCTCTTGACAAATGCACCATGGTCGTGAAGCTGATAACAACAGAGGAAAGAAACATGCTCATCATTCAAGAGGCAGCAGGGAGCAAGATCTTCACATTGTCCTTTTACCAGAAGGGAAAGAGAACCTTTAAAAATAACGGAAGGGGTATTTAATTTAGGTCACCGTAAGTAAGTACTATAGATTGGGTGATGTATAAACAACAGAACTCTATTTCTTACAGTTCCGGAGGCTGGAAGTCCATGATGCCAACATAGCTGAGTTGTGTGAGAGTCCTTTTCTGGGTTCCAAAGTGCCACCTCCTTATTTGATCTTCAACTGAGGGCAAGGGACAAAACAGCTCTGTGGTCTCTGTTATACAGTTGCTAATCTGACCATGAGGATTCCACCCTCACAAGCTAATCACCAACCAAACATCCCACCTGGATTGCACCATAGGAACTGTTGGGGCACACGAACATTTTTTGAAGGATGTAGAGCATTTTGTTAGTCATGGACCTAATTTCTAGAGAGTCCTCTGAAAGGCATAAAGACTTGAGGAGAAGAGAGGTAGGAGAAGGAAACAGAATGAAGGGTATGCAGAGCCTTGTAGGGATTACAGTGAGGGAAATGAGAGGTAATTCAGGAGCCTGGGATCTTTTGGTGGCTGACATAAATGGGAATTAAGGATTCAAGGCAAACCCTGCTAGTAAGTGTTGGGGAACAGGAAAAGGTAGGTTTCAAGGTCTCCCTCATCACCCTTGAAGGTAAGAAGACCTAGGTGAGCTGTAATCTTAAATCCAGGGCATACAGCTAGTCTACACATTATAGTTTTAAATTTTGCAGAATCCCACATCCTTCACAAATCTTGCAAAAACAATAGGATCATCTCCTCTAGAAAAATGCAGATAAACTTGAAATCTTTCCAAGGCAAGGTTTTCTTAACTAAATGCATCCACTCATCTGTCTCACCCACATCCATTTTGGAAGCATGGATTCAATATAAAGAAGATATGACTTAGAACTAGCTTGTTTTTTCCTCTGACAATATGATTAAATGACATGTGTTAAATTTAAAGGGGAATAAATTGTTATCCTTCCGGAGAAACTTATTTACACTGAGCACAGATACACTGAAGCCAAAACTTCAGTATATCTGTAATGAAAATGTACCTTTTGGGGATTGGAAGAGAGTTGGGGAACAAATGGAAAGGTCCCGTCCAATCCACCATGGAGACAGCCGTCCACTACCTACAATAAGGTGCAGAATCACTATTTAAGAAAACCTTACATGTGAGTGTTACTTTATAGGAGCCAAATGTAGCAGCAGAAATGAATACACATCCTGCCCTTGAAAAATTAACAACTTAAGACCCTGGGATCAGCCTGAATATGTACCTGCTAGGCTGGCCTCTGTCTCTGCCTCTCCAATATGATTTTGGCTCAGTCATTTAATATTTTTTTTATTTTAGTTTAAGGACTTGGAAGATAGGAATCATAATACATTATAATAGGGAATTCAGAAGAAGTGATAATATTGGAGATATGGGAGTCAATTACCTTAAAGTGGCCCACCCAAGTCTTCTGTTCTTTCAAAAGGTCTTTTGCTAGCACAGAAGCAGGAAGAGAAAAAGAAAGCCATCTGATGGGAAAGAAATAACAGAACATCACAAGAATCCCAATTCACATTCAATTGAGGAGAGAGAGGAGGAATGAGCTCCTCATCCCCTCACACTTGCATTGGTTGGACTTCACACTACAAGGGTACCTCATTTTGCCAGGTGGAAGCCAAGAAAGCCAGTGTTTCAGTTAGGTTTTCTGGAAGTGTGACAAAAGGACCTAATGAGCAATTTTGGTGAAGGAAAAATTTATTTGGTACTCACAGCTTCAGAGGTCTCTGTCTTATAGACTAGCAACTCCATTTCCCTGGACCCAACAGTCAGAACATCATGGCAGATACTTGTGGTGGAAGAAAGCAGCTTACGATGTGATAATCAAGAAACAGAGAGAGCTCTCCTCACCAAAGGAGAAAATATAAACTCCAAGGGCACCCTCCCAGCCAACCACCTCCTCCAGCCACACCCTACCTGCATACAGTTACCACAGTTAATCCCTAAAAGGGGATCAATGCACTGATTAAGTTAAGGTTCTCATAACCTTAACAATTTCAACTCTGAACCCTCTTGCATTGCCTCGTACAGGAGCTTTTGGGGGACACTTCATTGCTAAACCATAACAACGAGTTCTCATATTGTAAAGGCCAGAGTTGAGGTAGCAATTTGTGACATGTAATATTATATATAAATATGAAATGAGGTAGTCTCTGAGAAGGGAGAAAGCTAGGGTAAGGTTATATTGGGAAATGCTGACATTTATTTCATTGAAATGAACCTAGAATTCTCTATTTTAGGAGTTGTTTGTACACTTTAGAAACTAGGCAAAAGGCTCAAAATGTTCCTCCTAAAATAACATCTGCATTTTTTGCAGGCCCTCTATTCATATTTGAGTTATTAGAGTTAATGATTGTAACATTAATGATTGTACTCACACTAATTTTGTTCTTTTAGTATTAAAATAAGCCATATTTTAGTACTATAAACTCCAAACAGCTAAAAAGTTCAAACTGTTCTGGGTATCTCACCTCATTTTTAAATGACATGATTGATGATTGTTTTCTAATTTGAAAAAATACAATTTGCATTTCTTCTTCAGTGTCAAAGTTAGAGAGGCCTTTTACGTGTCAGGATGATAAACTTCCTATGCAAAAGGTTACAAAGGAAGAAGCAAATTGGTAGATTGACATTTTAATCCAATTTAACACAAACATAATTACAGGTATAAAATTCTAAAATGAAAATAAATTAGAATTATGTTCCTGCTATTTTGGATTATATTTCCATGGCCTTAGAAAAGAGACCAAAAGAAAGAAAAAAAAATAGAAAGAAAGAGAAAACACTGACTTGAAGGAAGGGACTAATTGGGCAAGGAGGCCAGTAAATGAGGAGCAAATCTTAGAGCTACTTGTAGGTATATTTGCTGACATATCTAAATATAGACTTTCTGATTCTTGCATTCTAGTGAAGCTAGCATATTATACAAAGAACCAAAATTTGTTGTCTTCCTCCTTCTGGATGTTCTTCTTTAATTAGATTTACTTGCTTTTCAAAAGTACTGTACTTCCTGTAGATGGAGTTTGTTGGCCTTTGGCACCAACAATCTGTCATACAGATGCCAGATCAGCATAGGAAATTTGTCATAGAAGGCATGGGGGGATTGCTGGTGAATGGCTACCTCTTCCACTGACATCTGTGCTTCTCCCTAGGAATGCAGGGGTTTGAATTCAAGGTCAGAGATATTGGATCCCCTTCAATCAAATGTTCTTAAAGCTAGGAAAATCACTATTCAAGAAAAAACAAAATTCTAAACTGGTGATGCAATAATCTTATAAGGTAGGTGTGTTACCTTCATTTCAGAGTTCAAGAACATGACATTCTATAAAAAATAGTGAGCCATTAAATGACAGAGCTGAGGTTCTAACCTTGGTATATTGGATGTGAATAATTAGAATATTCAGTCAAAACAATTTAAATGTCTGCTATCTTTTGTATAGCCTTTTTATTGACTGTCATGCATAAATACATTATTGTATGATTCATCTATATTATATACACATTATACATTTTTAAAAATAATATTAATTATATATTTATTTAACCCAATTATCCAGAATATTATTGTTTTTTAATAAAGGAGTTGAGTTGCTGTACAATTATAAATGCATATAAAATAAAAATATGGTATGTATTTGAACCTAAACCATAGTTAACCCTATATCGCTCACAACCATCTCTTGAGTCTTCTGTTACTCCACTAGAACAAAAAAAAACATACATATATACACATGTGTATATATAGAGATAAATATATCTATATGTATATAGATATATTTATATATACATGTAAATTTTTCTGAATTAAATGACTTCCTAAGTATTAAATGATTGCATACGTATTATTTGACTTCTCAGGGGGGATAAAGAGTATGTTACTTTGTTAATTGTCTAGATCCCACCCTATCTTCTCTCCCACTCCCATCCCCACCAGATCTCTCCTCTCAACTACATGTTTATGGGTTCCCCCATATTATGTATTTCTATGCCTTTGATGGGTTCAATACATGAGTTTGACTACCTTTTCACCCAAGCCTGGGTGAAAAGCCTGGCTCTAGCATTCACAACTGAAGGAAAAATTCAATCCTTGATTCTCTGGGTTTGGCTAACTTCATTCAGCATGATTTCTTTCATTGCTATCCAATTACCTTCAAAGGCCACAATATAGTTGCTTCTAATAGCTGAATAGACTCCCATTGTATATATGTACCAAAGCTTTTGGATCCATTTATCCAGTGAGGGGCAATCAGGTTGATACCATAACTTAGCTATTATAAATTGAGCTGCTATGAACATTGGTTTTGCTGTGTTGCTTTAATGTGCTGATTCTAACTCATCTGGGGAAATACTCAGAAGAGCGATAGCTGGTTCTTAGCGTGGATCCAACCCTAATTTTTTTGAGGAGTCTCCACATTGCTTTCCAGAGAGGCTGTACTACTCTGCAATTCCACCAACAGTGTGCTAGTGTACCTATCTCCCCACACCCCCACCAGCACTGTTACTGTTTGTATTCTTCATCTTTGCCAATCTGATTGGAGTGAGGTTAAATCTATTTTTTTCTTTTTTTATTAGTTAAATATGGAATTACAATTGAGGGGGAATCATTATCAAGCAATCAAGAGCAAATGTATATTTACATAGTTAGCAAAGGCAGATGCTATGCCATGGATGCCCCCCTTGGATTCCCCGTGGTTCTATGTTTCCCCCAAAAGAACCCCTGTGCTAAATGGACTTCTCGTGAAGGTTGGAGATCTCCTCAATTGCAATTCTCTGATTACTAGTGATTTATAACACTTTCTCATGTGTTCATTGGCTTGCTTGATGTCCTTTGTTGAGAAGTTTCAGTTTAGCTCTCTGGCCCATTTATTGACTAGATTGTTTATTTTTCTAATATCAGGCTTATTGAGTTCTTTTAAATTTTGGATATTAGTGCCCTGTTAGAGGAATAAATGACCATAATTATCTTCCACACTGTGGGTTCACTTTTGACAGTTTTGACCAATTCTTTGGTGAAGCAAAAGCTTTTTAACTTAATAGCATCCCACTCATTAATTCTTGACTTTAATTCTTTCATTTTGGGAGTTCTGTTGAGGAAATCATTGCCAACTCCCATATGATGGAATATTGGTCCCAATTTATCTTCTAGTAGTTGTATGGTAACTGGTTTCATTACTACTTCCTTGATCCACTTTTATTTGATTTTTGTGCAGTGTGAGACATTAGGATCAAATTTCAAATTCATTCACATGGCTATCAAGTTTGTCCAGCATCATTTATCAATTAGGCTGTCTTTCCTTCATGTTATATTTGACCCCCCCTTTTCAAATTTCAGATGTTAATGTTTGTGCATTTGTCTCAGAGACTTCTATTCTATCCCACATTGGTCTTCATGCTTATTTTGATACTAGTATCATGCTGTTTTTGCTATTGCAGCTCTATAATATATTTTTAGATCTGTTATTTGTGAATCCACCTGTTTTGTATTTCTTGCTTAGTAATATTTTGGCTATTCGGGGTTTCTTGTTGTTCCAAATGAATTTGAGAATTTCTTTTGCTATAACTATAAAGAATAACATTGGTAACTTAATGGGGATTGCATTGATTCTATATAACAGTTTTGGTAGTATGGACATTTTAGATATATTAATTCTGCCTAACCAAGAACATGGAACATCTTTCCATCATCTCAAGTCTTCTTCAGTTTTTGTATTCAATGTTCTGTAATTTTTGTTGTAGGGGTCCTTTACTTCCCTTGTTAGATTAATTCCCAAGTATTTTTTTCTTTTGTAGGATATTGTGAATGGGATTGATTTCCTGATTTCTTCTTCTGCCCTATTATTATTAGCATATAGGAAAGCTATTGTTTTATGGGTGTTGATCTTGAAGCCTGCTATTTTTCTAAATCTGTTTAGCTCAACCAGTTTTCCGGTAGAATTTTTTGTATCTTCCAAATATAGAATCACGTCATCAGCAAAAAGGAATAGTTTGACTTCCTCTCTTCCTATTCTTATCCCTTTGGTTTCCTTCTCTTGTCTGATTGCTTGGGCCAGGTTCTCAAGGACTAATTATATTGAGTAAAATTGGTCAGAGCAGGCTGCCTTGTCTGGTTCCTGAGTTCAGTGGAAATGCTTTCAACTTTTCTCCATTTAGTATTATACTAGCTGAGGGTTTGTCATATATGGTCTTTACACAGTTAAGATCCTTTGATCTCTATTTTCTCTAGAGTTTGGAGCATAAATGAGTGCTAGATTTTATCAAAGGACTTTTCTGTATCAATTGAGATGATCATGTAGTTTTTGTCCTTAATTCTGTTTAAGTGATGAATTATATTTACTTATTTGTGTATGTTGAACCAGCCTTGTATCCCTGGAGTGAATCCCACTTCATTGTAGTGAATAATATTCTTGATGTGTTTTTTAATGCAATTTACTAGAAGCTTATTAAGGATTTTTGTGTCGATGTTCATCAGGGATGTTGATCTACAATTTTCTTTCTTTGATGCTTTTTTGTGGGGTTTTAGCATCAGAGTTATGGCTGCCTCATAAAAAGTTTTTGGGAGAGTTCCCTCCTTTTCAATTTCTTGGAATAGCTTAACAAGGAGAGGTGTTATCTCCTCTTTATAGATGTGGTAAATCTCAGCAAGGAATCCATCAGGTCTAGAGGTTTTCTTCTTTGGAAGGCTTTTAATTTATATATGGATTTCAATGGCTGTTTTGGGCTGTTTATGATTTCAATATCATCCTGCATCAATCTGGGAGTGTTGTATGTGTCTAGAAATTTGTCCATATCATGTGTATTATCTAATTTAGAGATTTATAATTTTTCAAAATATGTTCTGATAATCCATTGGATTTCCATGGGGTCAGTGTTATTCACTCCCTTTTCATTAGTGATTTTGTTGATTTGCTTCAATTCTTTCCTTCTTTTAGTGAAATTAGCTAGGGTTCTGTCAATTTTATTTTATTTTTTATTCTGAACAATCATCTCTTTCTTTCACTGATTTTTTAAATTGTTTTTACATTCTCAATTTCATTGCTTTCAGCTCTGATCTTGAGTATTTCCTGTCTTCTGCTGAATGTGGGCTTAGATTGTTCTTACTTTTGTAGGGATTTGAGGTGACAAATGACACAACATATCAAAAGGCTTATAGTATGAAAGCATTCTTAAGCGGAAATTTTATAGAACTGAGGGCCTACGTTCAAAACCAGGAGAGATGTTGAATAAATAAGCTTATGTTCCACCTCAAATCCCTACAAAATGAAGAAAAATCTAAGCCCACATCCAGCAGAAGACAGGAAATATTCAAGTTCAGAGCTGAAAGCAATGAAAGTTTCAATATCTTGTGTCTTTATTCTCATTCTCTTCCAACAATTTCCTGATTTCTGCTTTCTTGTCTTGTTGGATCCCATACCTTAATAGGGTATTATTCAGTCTCCATGTATATGTGTGTTTTCTGTTGTGATTTTTTGCTGTTAATTGCTAGGATCATGGCATCATGGTCTGATAGAATATATGGTATAATATTTACTTTTTATATTTGCTGAGATTTCCTTTGTGAATTAGAATATTATTTATTTTGCAGAAGGGTCCATGTGCAGCTGAGCTAAAGGTACACTCAGTAAATTTGGGGTGGAATATTCTATAGATGTCTGTTAAGTCCATTTGATTTATAAAGTTGTTTAGACTGGAGATCTACTTTTATTTTAAAAAAATTTGTTTTGCTTTGATGATCTATTGGTAATAGATGAGTATTAAAGTCTTCTAGTATTATCATGTTGAGTTCCACAAATGGTTGTATGTCATGGAGTAATTTTTCCACACAGTTCAGAGTACGGGTATTTGGAGAGTATATATTTACTATAGTTATATGTTCCTGTTATATTGTTCCCTTTACTATAATGTAGTGGCCTTCTTTATCTCATCTGATTAATTTATGTTTGAAGTCTACTTTGTATGATATAAGTATTGGAAACCAGCTTGTAATGGATGGGTGGGTCAGCTCCAGCAGGATCTTTGGCACAGGTGTCTTGAGTCTGCCTGAAGGTCCCAAACTTTAGGCCTTTTTCCACCAGCAGTGGTTGAATGGGTCATAACAAAGGAAGGGGATCCTGGGTGTGGGTAGAATGAGCGTGCTTGCAGGCCCTAAACCTGAGGCCTGGATCCATGTGCATGCATACAGTTATTTCACATCGTATATATATTTTATATTGTATAGCCACTTATAAAATAAAATCATACACACAAACAAGATGAAACTTAAAAATTATCAACCACCACAATAAAAAATGACCTGAACTGCAATTATTTGACATTCAGGAATCCAGATTGGAAATGAAGGCACTGTAATTTCTCCCCAAGGCTACATTTGCCTGGGCACCATTTTGAGTCTAGCTGGCACACAATTTGGGTCTAAAGAACAGAAGTAGGAGTACAGACACAGGGCACAGGCAAGGAACTGGTAAGAGTGGGAAGAGCAATTGAAATCTTGCAGAGCAGCCTTCAGGAGCAGAAGCACTCTTCCCTGGGCACTCAGACTCCAGCTCCCGGGAAGGAGTGGCAGTTATGGCTGGAGGGACAAAGTGTGATTATTATCCTGGTTGACACCTTGACACTTCATTAAGAAAAATCAGCTCTAGTCAATTTAGGGCTTCACCTGAAGATTGAAT
>PVKS010026758.1:0-28275 GCA_004027875.1 Aplodontia rufa
GCGCTGCCTGCTCGTTGGGGGGGTAGGGGCTTGACCAAAAGGGCATGTTAAGGAGGAAATGATCCTTTTCCCTTTCTTTATTTTTTAACTAGTAGCTTTCCGAGGAGTGGAAAGAGCTACACCTCTCAACCCACTTCTGCACTGCGCTGCCGGTGCTCGGCCCTGCCTGTTGCGCGAGCCCAGGTCGCGGGGAACCAGGAGGCCATTTTGCGCGTGCGCCGCTCGCCTCGCGCCGCCCTCCACTCCGCAGAAGCGGATCCCGCCAAATTTGAAAGCGAGATTGTCAGGCCCTACAGGGCTCAGAGAGGTCGAGGGACCACTTAGTGCATCAACGTCGACCCGGGTGGTGCGCAGCGGCGACAGCCCGGGCGTGTCCAACCTCTCTAGGTGGACACCTTCCTTTCGCAGGCTTACACATCGTCGGAGCCTCCGGGCTGCCGAGGCGCGGGGATGAACCCCCAGACCCCGAGCTCTGCTGGGCAGGAAACCGACCCACCCTCGGGAGAGGAATAGGCTTCGCAGGAGAACCCACAGAGGCGCGTTTTAATGAGAACCATGCACTATAATCGCCTCTTTGTCTTCCTCCCTTTACCCGCTTCAAATCCAAAGCCCTTTCTAAGGAGGTGTCTTTGGAGTTTGTTTTGTTAGATGGATTTTAAACAAAATTATTAATAAATATAAAGCTGCCAAAGTTCCCCAAGGTGACTGGTGGGAGGTGAAAGGCTAGAACAAGGTGGGAGCATCCTCTTGCTGAGCTTGTTAATCTCCTGGGTAGGAACCTTGACGGGGTGACCGTGTTGAGGGAAGTGACTGCGCAGTCAGGAGTGTCAAGATCTGGCTGAAGGGTCCTACTCGGATCTAAAGGTGAAGTCTAAACGGGTCCCTGGGCAGGGCAAATCTGGGAGGTTAGTCGCCCTCTCCTTATTGGCGGCGCAGAGGAGGAGGGAGCGAGCGTGAGGCTGGGTCCTCGTCTCCAAAAGCTGCCCTAAGGTAGGCGGCATCTTGCAGAGCCAGCTTTCCCTGGATTCCCAGGGCCTTAGAGCTTTTCTGACACGGCGTCCCACTGGGAGAGGCAGGAGCGACCTGGGCAAAGGGCTTGGGGAACCGCGAGGAAGTGAAAGCAGCCTAAAATGGGCGACGCCGGGAGAGTCCTTTATCAGTGCAGCAGGCTGCGGGAGCCGCCATTTGGTGGCGGATTTCGGTATTTCAGTAGCACTTTGTGCTGAACGTCACAACTGGCTTGTCTACGTGGCGTACTCATTTTTTTTTAAACCGCTGCTTTACCAAATGCAAATTTCCCGCTAGGTTACCTCCTTTGGGGTCATTCAACCTTTCCTCCCCAACTCCCGGTGGACCGTTACCGGCCTCGTCTCGTCCCTCGGGCAGTGCTGCCCCAGCGGTCCCCCGACCTGGGACGGAGGGGGGGGGGCATTTCCGGGGGCGCCATCGGCTGACACCGTGCGAAATGGCCAAAAGAAACCGAATGGAGCTCAACGTGGACCTAAAGGGGCGTTTTGTAACTATTTTTTTCCGAGACTGGGGCTATTTTGAGCCCGCAGCTTTCTTATCCCCAGTGCAGAGAAATGTCATCTCCTTTGGGGGTCTTGACAGACATTGTCTTTTGGCCCTCTCGTGACATTTCCCTGGTTTCCCGCCTCACACCTCTAGATAGTGAGAAGGAAAAGAGCAAGCCAAGGTCTGGCGGGAAATAGGCGACCCCGAGGAGAGGGGGCTCGGCTGGAAGCGTGGGGTTAGGATCCCGCACTCGCACTTCCAGCTCTGCGCAGCCCTGGAGTCCACCTTAGGTTGCGGAATCGTCGAGGGTTGCGATTAAAAGCTCCCAAAGAGTGCGCAGCTACTGAGTGGAGAACAAAGGGCCAAGGGGTGAAGGCGACTGGAGCCCGAGTGCATGGCTCCCTCTGCTCCGCTGGACTCCGTGGGGGGCGCGGTCAGGGTTGACTCTAGGCCTGCAAATCCGCCACCGGCGCTCTGCAGAGTCCCCAGGCCGGCCTCCCAGACCCAAGGAGCGATCCCAGTTGGAGCTGCCATGTTACATTCAGCAGGGGGCCAGGGTTTAGACGCTCGCGAGTCAGCGTCGCCCTCAACAATCCCAGAGCCCTTGGACCCTTCGCGCCGCACAGCCGAAGTCAGAGCCCGAAGGACCTGCAGGGCTTAGGAAGGAGCGAAAGCCCTGTGGGTGGCTCAGGCGCCGCCGCCGCCGCTGCCGCGGAGCCGCAGCAGCTTCCCCTTGCCACCTTCGTTCCAGGGGCTGCGGGCTGCGCGCTCCGCAGAGGCTCGGTTGCCAGTAGCAACCACACGACGGCGATTTGCAGCCACAACGGCTGCAGCCGCCGCTGGTACCACTGCTTCCTTGTACGCCTTCGGGGTCGAGCATCTGAAACCCCGGGGATTGCATTCGGTGACACCGCACGTCTCCTACCTCCGATCCTCATCTTTCAGTGTCCCCTGCTCCAGCCAAAAGCCAGTTCCCCTGGCTTGGCCCTGCCCCCACCGTAGACAATAGGGGCCACTGGGAGCGCACACCGCCAGGCTAGCGGTGCGGAACAGGCACCTGAGCCCTGAGATAGGGGCGCTTGGCTTCGTTGCAGCCCTAGGTGCCCTCTTCTCCGACTTGAGCAGAAATTCTTTTCCAGTGGCCAGTTAGAAAGCGTTTGTTCACATCAGAAAAAGGATGGTGTCAGAGAAAGAAGTCAAGATGCCTACTTGCTTTCTAGTAACACCAACACAAAGAGCTTATGGTTGTGTCTGCCCCTTGGTCAGTGTGGCTTTCCTCAAGGCGAGAGTCACTGGCACAAGCTCACGCTAGTCTTCCCTCTTTGTCTACCATGAGTACTTTGTATGAAATCCAGAATGTGATCGCTACGTTGGCTCAAGCATTATATTCAGATACTTGGTCCTTGTCATTCTTTAATGGATGGTACACTCCCCCCACCCCGCCCCATTTCATTTGATGAACCACAGCAGCCCTTGGCAGTGGGGACTGAGTGGTCTGATGCATAAAGAAAGTGATTGACATTAACCCTTAGGGATCTTTCTGCCTTTTCTCTGGTTCTAGGGCACTGCCTGAACTTTTTCTTTTCTTTTTTAAAGAGTAGAACTCTTGTTAGTGTTCTAAACAGGTTTTATTGAAGAAAAATCTTCAAAGAATGCAGCTAAGTATTTTATTTAACTACTAGGATATATGTGTTTCCAAATTTCTTCACCCTTAATAATTGTCCTAGCTTTAAGTCACCATTAAGATAGCCGAGGGTTTTTCATGGATTAAACTTTCAAGTAAACCACACATGTGCTAAAATTTCTATTTAAAGTTCATTGAGGGTAAGTACCTATCTTATTTACCTTTGTATGCTCCATACTCCTTTTGATATAATTCAATAAATATTATCAGATTTCCAGACGATTCCAGAAAAATTAGTAATAGCTATCACAAAGCTTGTATATGTTTAATGAACTCAATGAAGAGCTAAATTTGTTTCAAGTTAGTGGCATTAATCAGATATCCTCATTCATGCATATTTAAATCTAATTATATGTCAAATGTATTTAGACTGTATTCAGAAATATCTGACAGATGTTTCCAGGGTTCTGAGAATGCAAATTGTACATAAGAACTTGTAACTTTCTCAGTAAGTGTCTAAAAAATTGGTTAAAAGGCTATTTAATAAAGTAAATTTTTAAAGTGCCTTTCATATAGCACAGACATGGCATTAAATGTCTTTATGACTCAACAGGACTGCTTAAGGGACTAGAATTGGAAATTTCAAATCTACTAAAACAATGCACCTGGAAATATCCTATTTAATTTATTTAAGCTTTAAAACACACTAAAAATAGTTACTATGTCAATAATAAATGATAGTGAACTCAATTAACAATGACTCCTAAAATGACTCAGGTATGTTATAAAAGGTATTCACCTTTAAGTTTCACTAAATGTCAAGTTCATTAAATAAGACAGTTTACTTCAAAGAAGAAAGTTAGCATTCTTTGGTTCCTGGAGGCAACATAACAACCTGTAGCTTGCCCAACCACCCCCACCATCACCTTAAAAATAAGAAAGCAAGGCTTTAGTGAAAAGTTCCTTTCTATGGTCTTTCAAGAAAGAAAAGCTCCAACAACTTGCTTTGGACCAAGTTAAAGAGATTATCTCCTTTTTTCATTACGACTGTGTCTTTCAATGAATTGAAGGAAAAGATCAAAGTGCATTCATATTCATGTGAATTATCGCTATTGACTTGAATAATGATGGATTTCATTGTTTTATTTTAACTGAAACCAGGAACGCTGCTGCTTTTGAGGCTACACCCCTAAGGCTGTAGAATTTCTTCTATGAGGACTCAAAAACCAAGCAATTAGGTCTGACAACCACGTCATTTCCATAATGTACTTCCTTACAGAGGACTTTTTATTGGAATTGGTTACATTTCTATTGAATCTTACCACTCAATTTTTGACTCTTTTCCAGCCTTCTTGACAAAAGTAATAAGTTCAGAAAGTATTCCTCCAACATATTTATGAATCAATTGTAGTGGGAAGATACAGTGATGTTTAGAAAGTTTTAGCTGTTGACAAATTAGTGTTATCAGTAATTAGCTCATGGAAGTGTTTTTGCTTTGAACATGATTCATTACAGTTTGCTTTCTAGTGTAACTGAAGCACTCAGTCGGGAAGTTTGGGAAAATGTGTTTACCAGCTGTTTCTTTCTAAATATGCCTCATGACATTTTCTTAAAATATTTTCATTTGGGTTTTCTTCAAACTTGCCCATCATTTTCTTAAGAGAAGGAGGCTACCAGATTCATTTGAACCCAGTTACTTTTACCAAATGATCATTCTGCTCAAGTAATTCACTTATTTAAGCACTTATCACTTTGGAAAACACATTTTAGGAAATTCATTACAATAAAGTGAGCTTACCATTGAAGAATGTAAACAACCTTTAATACAGACTTAGGGAAATGCATTTTCATGAACTCCAGTACAACACAATCTATTATATTATCATGGTCTGCAATGGGTTTGGGGAATATCCTTTCCCAAAAAGATAATTGATACAAGTTACTTGGTATTCCTCTTAAACTTTTGCCATACATTTATTTAAAAAGTCAATATTTTTCTATCTAATTGGGATAGAAGAGGTCTCAATATTTCACTTTCCCCATTATATGTCCTTAGTGTTGCCTATAGTTTATTAGTAAGTGGTTTCTCTTTGGGATAGGATCATAAACATACTGAAATTATTTGTATAGTACAATTGTATTTGTAAACTTCCAAGACCTTTACCCTTGACTAACAAATAAAATGTAAACAATAGCATATTATTTCATCAGGGTGGGAAGAAAAACACTCCTACAAAAAAAGGCATTTCTTTATAATTCATTTCCCTAAAACTAAATCTTACTAATGGAAAAGGTATTAGTAGTATTTTCTTCAAATAGTTGATTTATCTTTTATATTGACCATATAATAACTTTTATTCTTCACCCCAAATTAAACATAGAGTAACACTAGGGTAGGAAGTAGATTAAAGAATTCAGCTGAAATTTGAAAAAAAAAACCCTCCACTCAAAAAAGGGTGCAAATTACATTGCCAGCACCTTCTCTGAAAGAATGCGATGTAGTGCTACCGTGTCCTGGAATTTAGTGTACTGTTTAGCGGAGCTTGCTCTCAGATAATATTTGTAGGGAGAACGGACCTGCAGAGGGGAGAAACAGGATGCTATTTGTTTCAAAGGTTTCAGAAACCTTGATAAACATTCTCTGTATTTCTGCAGTTCTTTCCAGCAGTCGGAAAATACACTCAGTTATTCTCCTGAGTAACCACGGCACAAAACATTTTGGCTTGGGACTTGCTATAGCTAAGTGACGGCAAAAGTTAGACAGGAAAAAAAAAAATTTTTTTTTAGGTTTGCACATGCGCAGTGAGAGGCACCCCCCCCCCCCCCCCGCCCTTTCTAAATAAGCTATTGGCTCGGCTGCCTGCCCCTGGGATCCTGCCTGCGCCGCAGGGTCTTAGGGAGCTGGCTCCTGTAGGACGGTGTAGGTTCTCACATCCCACTTCTGGCAGAGACCCTGAAGCTCTTGCCCACCTTTCCCCAGCTAAGGAGCTGTCTCTCAACGTCCTGGGAGAAGACAGCGCAAAACAGGCCGATTCGAGCGGCCACGGGAGGTTTTTTTTTTTTTTTTTTTTTTTGGTTTTTTTTTCGCGGCTGCGCCAGTGCTGCGGCCTCGGTGCTCGAGGTTCCGGTCTGCGCTAGCTCCCGGGTCCTCCCCGCGGGTCAGCCTCCCTCCGGGGAGGCTCGGGCTGAGACCTCTGCTTGAGACCGCGGGCAGCTTTTGCGGTTAGAGTGGAGGCCTGGCCGGGGAACCAAAGCGAAAGGATAGAGGCCTTTATCTCACAATTGCCCCACCGTGCCTGCCCTTGAGATCCCAGGCCGGCGGCCCGCGGCGCTGCCCGGGAGTAGGAGGCCGGGACCGCGCGCTCCGAGGCCGTCGCACCCCGGGCAGCGCTGGGAGGCCCCGCGGAAGAGGCGCCCAGGCTGATCCTGCGAGGTGCTTCCGCACTCGCGACCTCGGGCCGGGCGCTCCCTCCCCTTCCTCCCGCGACGCCCGCGGGCCGGAGCCGGGGCTCTGGCCCGGCTCCGCGAGCCTCCTCGGCAGCCTAGACCAGCGAGGCACCGCCGGGCCCGCGGGCAGCCCCACGCGAGTCCCGGCACCCCCTCCCCAGTTGGAAACTTCGCAAAGATCGCGAAACTGCTGTTTGTTGGGAGTTGGAGAAACTTTGGACAAATGAAAAAAAGTCAAGGAAGTTGGGGTCCTCCCCTCGCTCCGACACCCTTGTCATTTCTGGACGCGGCAGCGCGGTAGAACAGGGGACCCCGCGCCAGAGGAGGTGTTTGCCGTCTCGCAGTTTCGGGTCAGGGTGGCCAGGTCAGCTGCTGATCAACCCTGGTCCCTCAGCACCTGAGGGACTCACCAGCTGTGTCCTCCCCGACGCCGGACTGATGCGCTGTAGGGATTGTGTCCTATGTGGCACCTTCCATCTTTGACTCTTGTGTTTTGTACAAAATAATAATAATAAAAGGTGGGGGAGGGAAAATACTTACATTCTCTAAGACAAGTCCAACAGTGCCAAGATTTTAGGGGAGTGGAATGATGACGAGTTGTTGACAGCGTGTTTTACAAACTTTTTTGGCAGGGCTCTTAGGATTTTCTACTTCATGAGGCTAGTCTTGATATAATTTTTAATTAAAACTCACGCAAGTCTCTAGAAAGAAGGTATTCACTCACACATACACACAGAACAGCAATAATTTTTTATGCGTGCATGGTGTTGCCTTAGAAAATGTTATGCTGTTTGGCTTCTACATCAAAAGTGTCAAGGTTTAGTATCAATCACTTCTTGCTACCTGGTGCTTGCTTTTTGGAAGCGAGCTCATTCACGTGTGGTATTCCTCCTAATCACGGATTTCTGTGTGGTTGGAAAGATGAGTTCAATCTCTGCATCCACGGAACTACTGGAAATCACACCAAGTGCAGGTGTATATTTAGGACTTGGGGGCTAGCTAGATAAATCACTGTCATCTTAACACTCTGTTGGCCTTATCACTGAAAATTAAAACTTTAAAGTTTAAAATGTATGGAGTTGGCTTTAGAAAGTTTTTTTTTAGGGGGGAAGCAAATAAAACATAAACACAAAGGATGCATTGAAATGTTAACCTTAGTCTCCTAATGGAGATGTCCCAACCTCTTCTGGTCTACTGGCACAAGTGGATGGTCTGCTCAGACCCAAATGTAAAAAGCGACATCATTTCCCCAAAGAGGGGCAACTGCAACATTTAAGATAGTCTTATCTTTGTTTTCATCATTATAGATAACATTTGGGGTTATCTGAGCTTTGGAGTATGTAATGACTTTATTTTTAATTCAAATATTTAAATATGGAATTATTTCACTGATTTTAGATTTGGTATTGGCAAAATGATTTTTCTGTTCTCATAACTTGAATAATTGCATGCAATTACCAATTGGATGCCTTTAAAAATGCTAACACAAGGTTTTAATTCTTTTCTGAGATTTCACATCTAGATGAAGATAAGCTATTTTGTTAAAAATTAGGAGCCTTTTATTATTAAATGATGTTTTAGATATCTTCACCTTTTTATCAACTACTTTACCCTAAGTCTCACATCTTTGCTCCTAAAGTATTTAGAGCGACTACAGTCCTTAGAATAGTGACAAGGTATATGCTTGTTGAATTAATACAGGCTGCAGTATGTATTAATTTTATTTTAAAGTTAGAAAACTGAAAAATAGATCAGAATGAATTAATGCCTATCTATTACTAGGCTTCATGCCCTGGAAGATAGACACATTCTCTCATTAGCAAACTGGCACACATTGATAATGTGTATGACATGCACCTCAACAAGTTTTTAAAATGTGTATGTGTATGTATAATTAGCATATATACAACTTTAATTTTTAAAATTAAACTCCAAGCTGAACAAAACACATGCATGTTAAAATTAGCAAAGCTTCTTTAAGGTATATGTAAGATATATTCCCATGATAATTCTGAATTCTTAAAGGAGACTTGTAAAGAGAAACTGAACAAGACATTTTTTTTTCCAGAACAAGACTTTAAGATTGGCTTTATACTGTTTTATTTTTTGAGTCTTGTCTTCAGAAAGAAGGAATTAAGTGCAAAAAATAATTTCAAAATTATACAATTAGCTTTTTTTTTTCAAAAAGAGCCAAAGGCTTTCAAACAAACTTTCCATGGAAACACTTTTGCAAGTTCTTCAGATAATATTTCATTCTCAAATACAAATCAAATACATTGTATAACTCTAAAGTCAGTGGGTACTCTAATAGTTATCTTACGTTAGCACTTTTTTTTAAAAAATTGAAGTATCTCTTTGAGTTGTATTCTTTTTTACTGCTGTTAGTATAAACATGTGTATGTCATCTTGGAGTATTCATTTAACTGTAAAACTCTGTTTTGTTTGAAAGTTAGAGAGTTGAAAAATGGATCGGAAAATAGAGATTTTTTTTGTCAGTGAAAGTGGTTTTGCCATATTTTATATTTAAATCACTGTTTCATTTACATGTACATTGATTATTCTTTTGAATTTCTCCATTTAATTTTAAAGGCTTTTTTTAAAAAAAGGAAAACTAGAATAAAGAGCAAAGCTCTAACTTGAATACATTCAATTTCAGATATGAAGTAGGCATCCGATGTGTTTTTGTCAGGAGTAATACAATTGAACTCATGGGCACTGTTAATGACAGTTACTCAGACTCTGTAGTTTAAAATAATTTGATTGTTCTTTCAATTTGAGTTTTCAAACTTTGTAGCATCCCATAAGGAGACAGTGTTAATAGGTTTAGTTTTTTCACTACTGAGCTTTAAAAAACACTTCTAAAGCAGAAAATATAAAGTTGTTACTAAAAATGGCAAGTGTAGTAGTTTAGGAGCTTCAATTGTTTGTTTAAGGACTGAAACTAAATATGGTACCTTTTAGTTTTAAGGGGATTTTTATTTTCATAATGCAACAAGGAACTGAAAATAAAATTACGAAGGTTTAGCAATTTTAATTATTTACTCAGTTTTCCCTGTACATCTCTGAGAACACCCAACTTATAAAGTTCATTTTAAAGGACCTGTTGTCTTAAGAAAATGTAGAGATCATTATGAAATTTATAGCTTAGAGCTAAGTGAAGAGATAGTCTTAACTGCACAAGAAAAGACTCATACCTGCTCTGGGGATATCAGGAACCCCACTAAACACCCTTTTCCCTTTTCCTGGTTGCTGGTCCATTCCGCAACTAATTTGGGGGCTCCACAAAATATCAGAACTTCACCAGGGAGCTCAGGTCAGTGTGAGATGTCAAAGATTATTATAGAGGTCTAATTTGTAATATGAGAACCAGCTAAATTTGCATGCATGCTCCCTTCTACTGAAGAAGAGATATCAAGGATGTCCTGTCTTGGCACTACCCAGCAGCTGTCTGTGGCTGTCTTCTATTTGACACCTGGTGAAATTGTAGTTTCTGATGGAGAATATTTAAAGTTGACACCTGTCATTGAAACATTTTGTATACAGTTTTCAAAGACAAGCTAGAAACCAGTGGTAGACTAAGTACAGTGCTTACATTTTGTTAAAAAAGCAAACTGGGCAAAGAGTTCAAGTTTGGGAAGTTGGCTTTCCAGGTAAGGATTCTCCCCCTTTTTTGTAACTATCACTCAGCAACAAAATGAAGCCTGAATTAAAAAGACAAACTATTGAAAAACCACATAAATTTTAGGAAACTGTAAAATTGTTAGTAATTAGGAGAAAGCCAGAAGACAGGACATTTGTTATTTCCTCCTCTTGTTTTCCCATTGAATCTTTAGAAATGCTTATCAAATGCTTTCGACAGAGTGTAATTAAGTGTGTGAGCATGCTTGTGACTCCAAAATCTTGAAATAAATGTCCGGTATATAAAAGTTGGGTTAAAAAGGAAAAAAAACCTGACTTTAGGGTTGCCTAAACGATAATGTATTTAACCAGACTGTATATGCTGTCACTTGTGAGATTTCTCTTGACCGTCGAAGCTCAGACAAGTCCCCTGCTGCTCACTTGTCTCGCCGCACTGCAACCAAACTCCCACTGGGCTCGGGGTTCTCGGAGCACCCAGCCCCAGCCAATGCCGCAGTCAAGAAACCGCGCGGGTCCTGGGTGGGTTTGTGCACCCGACGGGGCCCCCCGCGCGCCCGGCGGGCGGTGACTCTCGGCGGCGCAGGGTCCTCGCGGCGGCTGGGCGACAGAGGCACGCCGGGGTAGCCCCTGCAGGGGGAGTTCCCCCGGGGCTGGCCGTCCTGGCGGGGCAGCCCCGCGCGGGCCTCCCCGACACCGCGGCCGTGACGTCACGCCCGGGACTGGCCGTTGCCGCGAGACGGCCGCGTTCCGGTTCCGGTCGGTTGCCCGGGAGACGCGGGTACACAGAGAAACGGATCCCGTCGGAGGCCGGGTTCTCGCTGCGGTCGCCCCCTTTACGGACTCGCAGGCTGGGCGCTGGCGAGCCGCGTCGCCGCGGAGCTGGTCCAGGGCAGACGGCGGCTGGGGGCGCCATGAGTCAGAGGCAGGTGCTGCAAGGTAGGGCCCGGGGCGGACGGCGCGCCCCGACGGGCTGGCGGCGCCTGCGGCCGCTCCAGCGAATCTCTCTCCACCAGTGTTCGAGCAGTACCAGAAAGCCCGGACCCAGTTCGTGCAGATGGTGGCGGAGCTGGCGACCAGACCCCAAAACATCGAGACTCTGCAGAACGCGGGTGAGCGGTATCCCAGCTCGGCCCTCGCCCTGCACCCGCGGTCGGGCACTGCTCGGCGCCCCCCGGCCTCTCCTAGCCCAGCTCTCAGGCCCCTAAACCCCCGCGCGCCCTCAGTGTGCCTGGCCTCTCACCTGGTACCCATCCTCTCATAGCCCAGTCCTTGCCTGGTCTGGTTCGCGTCCAGGTCCCTCCTCTGCCTCCAGCTTCTGGGCGTCCCGCCCCCCTAATCAGCTGAGCTTCTGCGGGAGCGGTGGGATGCAGACCCGGGCTCTGGCCCTAATTTCCTCCAACCCACTGCCAAGACTTTAGAAGCATTCAGTCTCCTTAGTAGGTCTTTGGGGGTGAGGCCCAGAGGGTGAAGCTGCCAGATAGGTGTGGGGTGGGGGGCCCCGATTTCCTTATTTCCATTTGCTTCGCAATCAGGCCAGTTGATAGGATGAATTGAGGCCACCCGAACTGCCTGGAAGTCATTTTACGTGGATGGGAATCTACCCTACTCAGATCCATTTTATCTGGGTGCCATCGCAAGTCACCCTGCCTTTGATCACCTTCAATTTCCTCACAGCAAAGAAATTTCAAATTGTTTTACACAGTATTTCTCGTCTTGCATCAGTGGAAGAAAAATTATGCTTAAATCTTTCCCAACAGATTAGAAGTTAGTAAAGATCTGACTTTGAGAATCCTTATTGTGCTCTCATTCCACCGCAGTCCAAAGTTGAGGGTGGGGTGGGGGAGGATTTGCTTCTTATCTATTTATGTACACCGACCAAGAAGATAATGGCACCTCTCCTCTCTGCACATCTTTTTGCATTAAAGAGGATTTCACCACCATTTGAACTCTGTAAGGTAGCAATTTATCATTACTGTGTCATCAGAAATCTTGAATTTATAGTATGTGACCTTTAAAACTAGTTTAAATTAACATCATTAAAATAGAGAATGTATTGACAGCAAGAATAAAATATTCACTCTGGGTTTTTTTTTTAGGGGAATTACTATTACACCTATGTGGTGAGTTCTTTTGTCGCTGGGATTTTGACATTTATTCATTGGGTGTTTTCTCTGGGGCAGAAGTATTTAGAGAAAGTGTATTTTTTTAACCTTTAAAAACATTTTAATTTGAGATAATTATAGATTCTCATGCATTTGAACAGAATTTCACAGATTCCCCAGTATCCTTTATTTAATTTCCCACAATGAAAACATCTTACAAAACTGTAGTCCTGTATCACAACAAGGTTGTTGGTGTTCATAAAAATTCATTGAACTTATTCATATTTCCACAATTGTACTTATATTTATTTGTTTTTCATTCTATACAATTTTACTTCATGTTTATGATCCACCACCATATTGCATATGCAACATATGCAATACTTTCATCATTACAAGGGTCCCTTGTGTTGTCCGTTTATAACCACACCTACTTTCTGCCATCCCTAAACCTAACTATTTCTAAAAATTTTGTCATTTCAAAATTCATAATCTTCTGTAGTTGTTTCATGTAGATTAATTTTCTTTATTCTCTGTGTGTGAATGTGTGCGCACACACATGTATTTGAACTCCTCAAAGTACCCAGAACAAAGCTTCACACATGGTGTTTCATGTACAAAAACAAGTTTTTCAGGGCATTTTGCATTTTTAAAATTCAGTTATTTTTGAAATTTTTTCTCTCAGTTCTAAGTGTCCTTTGTGAAGGGACACTACAAAGATTTACTTTCTGGACAATATGTATACAGGCATATCAAAACTTTATTTTTAAAAAAATGGGAAAATAATTGATTTTATTTTAGAAATTCAATACTGAAACATATATAACATTCAATACTGAAACATATATAACATTCAATACTGAAACATATGTAACATTTATGATATATGGTATCATCTTTTAGTATAGTAGTGCAGGTTACCTCTTTCTGTAAGAGTAAAACAGAGTGTATTATGGGATTTGTTTATTTATTTATCTATCCATTCATCCATCCTTTTTTGAGACTGGGTCTTGTGATGCTGCCCAGTTTGGCCTCAAACTCCTGGCTCAAGTGTCCCTGCTGCCTCAGTATCTGAGTCACTGGAACCACCCCACCCAGCTTATGTTATGGAATTTGATTCAAACTGGCAGGCCCTGTGATGGTGACAAAGTATAAGTGGGTTAGATCTGACATTCTACACTGTGGTCTGGCTTACAAAAGGAATATAACAGTGTTTTGAAATTGTCTTCCTTTGACTGTTATCTTGACAACATGCTAAGATTTTTTCTTTTCCTGAGGAACTTATTTTTAAACTGTTGGATATGATCTAGATTCAATTTCAGCATTCTTTTAGTAACTTTAGAGACTGATCATGAATATACCAATGTATTTATTCTTTCAATTAAAATATAACCTGCAAGCATTGTTATGTAAACTTCTCTTTCTTGTCTATGAACTCAACCATTCAAATGGTTTATTCTTTTTTAAAAAAATCACTATGGGTTTAAAAATGCTTTTGACTGAGCCACAATATGTGTGTATCAATTAGACATTACAGTCAAGCTTTTTTTTTTTTCAGGACGTGCCAACATCTTGGTAACATACCAATGCATTTTACTCATGATTTTGTCTTTTTCTCCTTTCCTCTCAATATACTATTTAAGTAAGCATGTATCTTGGATCCACTATAACGTGAAAAATGTTTTCCATGTAGGCATCATGATTAAACAATAATATTCTTGTTAAGAATTTTGAATCATTGTGTGTGAAAGAAATATTAAAGATTATCAATGAGATTTTATTGCATTTTACATTTCCAGAGTTTCTCTTTGTGTTTTTGATGTGCTGAGAGAATTTGTCTCATTAGTATATCAGAAGTCATTGCCAAAACAAAGTGTTATAAAGATCTCTTCAGAGTATTTAAAAAATAATAAGCTTGATTTCTAAATCAAAATTGTTACTACAAAGAACTGTGTACAAAATGTCTATAACCTGAGTTTCTTTCCTCATTTAAGTTCATTCCTTCTAAATCAAAAGAACACATATGAAAACTTTAAAAAGTTTAATGTTTGTTATAAAATCTCTTTATGTACCCTCAAACTCTGTATGTTTGAACCATTACATCTTGTAGCCATTTAAAAATGAATTTTGATACTTCCTCTCTCTGAATAATCAGCAACATATGACCGTAATGGTAGAGACAATACATAGTTACTTTTACCAATTATACATTTCAGCAATTGGAGGTAGTTGGTTAGTTTTAAAATGTAAGAAACATGTTTTGTGGCATAGTAGAATACCAGGCCCCTCTTAGGTCACTTTAGGAGGTCTTCTAAAGTAAGCTATAAAAGTTCCAAGAAAATTATTTTTAAACTGCTTAGCTACATAAAATAAACTTTTTTGTGAGCCAGCTATTTATATAAACGGCAGTAAGTTCTATAATATTTTACATATAACCTATAGAAAACAGTAAAACATGGCAAATCAGTACTTACATGAATGTAGAGAAGAGTAGAAATAAAGAAGTTTACATAACACTTTTTTTTTTTAAAGAGAGAGAGGAAAGAGAATCAACTTTATTTTTTCATCTGGCCTTTGTTTCTCTGACACATAGTTATATGATGGGGGTTTGAACACCGGTCCTTGAGCATGCCAGGCAAGTGCTCCAACTGCTGAGCCACCACTCCAGCCCATATAACACTTTACAAATGCATCTGCATGAGACTGTTGTGCTGACTGAGGCAATTTAATAGGTTCAGGATTTAAGAAAAAAAAATACATGTTGGCATAAAGTGATTTTTAAATTACATGTATCTGCAGCAGGGCAAAAATCTTCAGATTATTTAGTACCTCAATATGCTATGAGAAGGAAAAGCCCCTAGTTAGCATTTATAATGTATTTAAAATGTATTTTGCTATGTACATGTACCATGATTCTCTTATAAAACATGCTATACTAAAGGATATTAAAACTAAAAAGAAAATTATCAGTGACTTCAAAGAACTTATCCAATCATACTATTTAAATTTGGTGTATTTTTTTCAACATAAAAGTAGTCTTAAAATTGTGAATATGAAAGATAATTTACTCAAAGCACTGACTTATTCTGAAAGATAGGGATAGAGAGGTTTGTTACATATGTGGAAAATATTCTAGGAAGCTATAAAAATTCTGAACTTATACACACCTTACAATATGTCTTAAAAACAAAAGATTATTCAGTGTTCCAAACCACTGCTCTTTCATGGATATTTATCTGTTTTATTATTTAAGCATTGGGACATAGTAGAAAATAACAGAGCAAGGGCTAGAGTCTCAGTGTATTCTCAGCAAAAAATGGACAATTAAAAAATAATCCAAGCTAAAATAGAGGGTGAAACAGAAATGGTAAAATTTGTGGGTCAAATTTAAATGTTTCAAGTTTATTATTTTTTCAAAAATATTTCAGTAATTAAGTATTCGATAATTCCACTTTACACTTGACTGAACCTTCAGTGTCTTTGTTCTTCTGTCTAGAACTTTTTCCTATGCTTCTTTCTCTAAATTCTAACCATTCTTTATGACTCTTTTAAGATGTTGATTACTCAGGGAAGCCTTCCCTAAACTCTTACAGTAAGTTAATTTTCTGGATTTATGCTTCCCTTGCTTGTAGCATTTCTTTTCAATAGTACTTATCACAATTGAAATTATTTCCATTTATCTTCCCCTTACCCCCAGTGGTGCTGGGGATTGAACCCAGGGCCTTGTGCATGCTAGGCAAGCATTTTACTACTGAGTCATGTCTCCTGTCCAAAACTATTTTTTATTAAGAAATTCGGTTGTTGTACAATAAAAAATGCCTCCAATGAAACAATATGATTTGTATATATTCTTAAAATTAGAGCCCACCCTAATTTCCCACCCTTACCCCCCTCCCTGCCCCCTCCCCCTCCTTCCCAATACATCTCCATGTGTCCAAAACTATTTAGCTGCTTTTTTTCTCCAATATCTATACATTCCATGCCTAGCATAATTCTTTTTCTTGTTGGCAGAACTAGGAATTAAACCCAAACCTCTTGTGCATGCTAGGCAAGTGTTCTACCACTAAGCTAAATTCCAGCTCTTTAAAATTTTATTTTGTGAAAGAGTTTTTGCTGAATTGCCTAGGCTGGCCTGGAACTTGTATTCTTCTGCTTCAACCTCTTAAGTAGCTGGGATCATATGGGTGGGGGAGCACCAGCTCACGCCTAGCATAATTCTGAGCAGAGAATAGGTATTCAAAATTCTTAAATAGAATGAAGGAAAGAGTAATTATTTTTGTTTTCATCTCTCTTAAAAATTAGATTATTACAATAGCTCAAATGAACAGAGTAGTGTGGATACTTAAGCAAAAAGAACATTTGGTAGTTGTTCTCATCGTAAAGTTCATAAAGTAAGTTAGTGGCAAAACTGGCACTAGAACCCAATTTTTTTTCTCCTTCCAAAGAAAGTTGTTGTTGTTGTTGTTTTAATTGTCCAACCAGTCCACAAGTGTTCAATGAGGCCTAACACCATATACCAGGCACATGGACTAAGCATAAATACAAAAGCATGAGACAAAGTCCCTGCAAATTTCAGGAGTACAATCTAAATATTTCTCAGGAATTACTCTGGTTAAAAATCAAATCTGGACTTAGTTGCCAATATTGCAATCCATTACACCCCACATCTACCATGGCATATTTTTCCTATTTTAACTTCATTGTTATGAACAAACATGGTTTATTTTGTTAAAAGTTCACCTATAATTTGAATCAAGATTCTTTGAAAAGGTATTTTAAAACTTCAGTGGAATTGCTCAGATACAAATGTGGCCCACAGTTGTCTGGGCAGAAGAGCTCTAAACTGAGTGCACTTAGCTAGTCTCATTAATATTGGGAGACAACATAAAGTGTAAAACTGTTTCTGTACAGTTCCTAAGATGCTATTACCATCCAGAGCTGGAGTCAGGCCCACGGAGAGTGAGCTAGACAAGAGATATTGTTCATAGAAGATTTTGTACCTACTTGGGGACAGTACCAGGAGTGACAGAGAGGGAACTTCTTCCCCAAGATTAACCTTTTGATTCTCACAAACTCTCACAGTTCACAAGTGTAAGGTTCTGGGAACAGAAACTAACCAATAGCCTAAGGTGGATGAAGACAATTGTAGGTGGTGGTGTTGGCTCCACACAGAGCAGGGAAGTGGGAACAGCAGCCTCAGGGCCTAAAACCTGAGACACTGACACCAGAGTGCAAGAGCAACATCCCTTCACTCTCTCCACCTGATCCTCACCCTCCTCCACTGTGGAACCTTTGCTGCACTGTGGACTCTGGGGCTTTTGGAAAGAGCCTAGGCCTCACACTGGGCTACTATTCCAAAGGGTCTCCATTTGGCCAAGTAATGGAAAGGATTAGTCCAAGGGAAGGAGTAATTTTCTAGTGTTACAAAGTTTTGATACTGTAACAAAGAAATCACTGATTTCTAAAAGTATATTCAGTCAGCTGGGAGGCTAAGGCAAGAGGCTCTCAAGTTCAAAGCCAGCCTCAGCAACTTAGTAAGACCCTGTCTCAAAATAAAATACTTAAATAGAAAAAGGGCTGAGGATGTGGCTCAGTGGTTAAGCACCTCTGGGTTCAAATCCTGCACAAAATTTAAAAAGCATGTTAAATCAGGAAGTCTGGGTTGAAGCTGAACTTAGGGAAAATGTTCCAGTCTGAACCTCTTCACGCTGATTTAGTAAGCAGGTTCCTTTTCTTCTTGAGGATCATTTGTTTTAAAGCACTCACACGTGAGCTGCTAACTTTGGCCGTAATGGGAAAGAATGACAATTCATTCGTTCCTTCCTTATAAAATGACCCCAGTCTAACATCTCCATATGCAGAGATGCCAGACCCAGGACTGTTGCTGGACCTGTCTATACTCCTCTCCAACTCCCCTTTCCACCTGAAGACCACTCTGGTTGTGTACCAGGGAGCCTTCAGGACTCCTCCATCAATTGCAAAATTATCATCAAAACTATTGAAATGGAAGGCAGCATTTAAAACAATACTTGTTTTATTATAAGTGTGTATGAGGCACCGTGTGAGAAAGCTGCCCCACTTCCAGTCACACAGCAACCAAGATTCCTCACATGCATATGTGCACCCAGAGGAGGCCAGATGGCTTTGACACAGTGCACAGGGATGGACTGCTTCCTGTTTCTTCTGATTTTTGAGCTACTTGGAGAGTCAGTCCAGGCTTTTGTAAAGGCTATCTCCACTGGTAGCACACAGGTCTGATTTTTGTCCTGGCCTCCAACATTCCAGACTGTGAAGCTGATATTTTTGTATTCTGCTGTCTCCACATTGAAACCTGCTGTAAGGATAGTAGTTACAATCTCTCCCAGCTTCAATTCATACAAGATGATGGTTTTTCCAGGTACATCCAAACCCACCATAAGAATCAACATCTTTTTCCCCAAATAGACTTTTTTTTTTTAGAGAGAGTTAATTTTATTTTTCAACCGTTTTTTTTTTTTGTTTATTCATTTTGTTTTGTTTTTCCTTCAATTAATTTTGTCTGTAGTACTGGGGTTGAACCTGGGCCCTCGTGCATTCCAGGCAAGCATTCTATTGCTGAGCCATCTCTCCAGCCCTCCCCAATAGATTTTTAAACAGTTTTTCAAAAATGTTACCCATTATAATTTAATACTTTAACCTGCTGCTGCTTAGAACTCATTTCTTTTCTTTTTTAAAGAGAGAGAGAGGGAGAGAGAATCAAATTTTATTTAGCTTTTCATGTAGTTTTCGTTGCTGTGACACTTCTTGTGTATGTGGTGCTGGGGTTTGAACTCCCTCCTCATCCCTGCTAGGCAAGCACATAACCACTGAGCACTCCAGCCCTTAGAACTCATTTCTTAATACCTGGTCTTGTGCTCTTTCTACTTTACCTCATAAGTATTGGAAAATCATTTCTACATGGCTCTAGAAATTCCTAATAAACTTTGATGTTAACTGTTGAAACAGTCCTCTCTTTAGGTAATTGGGTACCAGTGGCTATCCAATAATTGTGAAACTTGGTGGTTTTTGAGGTCTGCTTAAGGACCATCACATGAATTTGAGTGGAGGACAGATATGGAAAACAATAATTGCTAAATCCCTGGAGGTGTGAAGGAGTAGGCGTGCTATTTAGGGTTTAAGCTGGCCTCACGGAACTCTAGGTTTCTGTGGCTCCTAAGAAAAGTCTTATCAAACTAGGAGCTCTTTAAAAGCATGCAGGGAAAGGTCTGTAATGCCCTGAGGGTTGAGAACCAAGATAGTACTTCAAAGGGTTGTTAGGCTGGAAACCTGCCTGGATTAAGGAGAATTCAGAAAAGACTTATTCTGAGCCCTGGGCAGTCATCTGCTCTGTGGTTTGCTGACTGCTCTCTTGTTTTTTTGTTTTTTCTTCTTTTTTCTCTTTCTTGTTTTTCGTGTGTGTGTGCATGTGTTTCTGTGCTGGGCATCAAATCCACAGCCTTGCTGCCTTGCTTGTTCCCAGCAAGCATTCTACCATTGAGCTGATGATGTTCTGCACCTCTTTTTCAATTTTACTTCGCCCAGGCTGGTCTTGAACTTGCTCAGTCTCACAAGTAACTGGAATTACAGGTGTGCACCACCATGCCCAGCTAAAGATATATTTTTACATTAATAGCCTCTCAAATATTTCCTCTTTGAATATTATGCGTAAACCCCTCTTGGAGCAGGTAATCCTCTACACTCCCTCATTTCTAGACATCTCAGTCTTCTGCAGACAGATGGAGGTAATAGGTCTGTATGGACTCTAAAAGGGAAATACACTAGTAAAAGAAGACAAGACTAATTCAAAATTTTCAGCTCCCTAGAAGACTTTCAAATGAAAGTAGAGTTATGCTTGTGTGGGATGATGAGTTCCTTAAAACTTTAGAAGTTTATGGTCATTCATGTACCTGACATCTTATACCTAAGAAGAAAATAACCATGGACATATTATTTATTTTGTTTTTTTAAAATTACAATATATCTGAAAGAGAATTACACATTAATTTTCATAGTTGGTTCATGCACCATTCAGTGAGTATTTTATTGTGTGTCCAAATATCAGAGGGATGTTTAGATGCTAATCATACAAACCCCAGAATAATTCTTGTCCTTAAATAGCTTATTTGATAATGGATGGATGGATGGTGGATCTATCCATCTATCCTAATATATTTCTGTTTATTTGAAGGACACCTAACTCAGGATTAGAGAATGAGGGGTGATGTTCAAGGGACACATCTAGGAGTAGATGTTATCTCTGCTGATTTTCCTAGGAGTTAGCCAGATGAAACAGCATATAGGTAGAGAGAACAGTACACATAAAGTCACAAAGACAAGAGAAAAGGTGGTAGTGAGCAGAGAAGGGCAAGGTTTAGGTGTGGCTGGAGCTTGGGGTAATGGGTAATAGTCAGCTGCAGTTGGAGAGGAAAACAGGCCTCATCATGAAGGACCTCTTCATACGAAGTTTGGATATCTCCTGAAATACATGGAAAGCCCTTGAAGGGTTTTAGTCTAAAGAATGATTGAATCCATTTTATGTTTTAGAAAAATGATTTTAGGGCTAGGGATATAGCTCAGTGGTCTCTGTGGTAGAGTGCTTACCTAGCCTGTGAAGCTCTGGGTTCTATCCCAACATTGTCATGCCCCTACAAAAAAAGAAAAAAGATGATTTTAGCAATAGTGCAGAGAATAGTTTGAAGGGGGTTAAAACACGATCAGGAAGACTGGATATCCGTTATCCATTTTTACTCTAGCAGTCATGTTGGTAAGAGATATTAAAGCAGGTAAGGTCTGCAGGATTTGGTGACTTAGGAGAAGGGAACAGAGGCAGGAGGGGCAGGTAAGGAGAAAGGAGAAAGATGAGTTCAAGATGACTCCCAGGATTCTGGTTGCTTGGATATAGCAGCACCTTTCATTAATAGACAAAGGAGTACAAAAAACAAAGGAAATGATGATTCATTCTTTAACACTGTAAAAGCTGGAAAGTGTCTGAGATCCCACATGTCAGTGACTGGTTAACTTTGGATTTAGAGGGCTCAGAGAGAGATCTTAGCTGGAAAGAAAGGTTTGATTTTGTAGAACTTACATGTTCATTTGAAAACTATACAAAAAGTCCATTTAGTATTTCTTTTTGTAATTATAAACATGTAAATTCCAATCATTTTATCTAGAGTAAAATGTAAATTTAATTTGAAAAAGCTTTTTTGGGGGTTGTTGTTGTAGTGTTAGGAATTGAACCTAGCATCCCACATATGCTAGACAAGCATGCTACCACTGACCTATGCCCCCAGCCCTGAAATAACTTATATGTTCTCTTCATTCTCATTAATTTAAAATTTCAGCAACAGATGATGACTAGTTACATGTGAGAAAGTTATGACATAAAAATGAATAGAGTTTTAATTTAATATAGTAAAAATGGAAGACAACTAAAGTAATGTTAATGGTAGAATAATGTGAAATTAGTAACTTGCATCCTTTGGTATGCATTCTAATCCTGGCACATAAATCTGTTTTTATTGACAAATGGGCTGTGATTGACAGTGGGAAGAGAAACAGAAGAGCATAGACTCTGGAGATATAGATAGTACCTACTTCATAGTATTTTCTTGAAATAAGCATTGAGCAGGTTAATATTTGTAAGTTTCTTAGGGGAATGCCAGCGCATGGGGCATACTACATAAATGTTAAATAAGTGAATTCAAACTGTGCATCCTAGCCTTGTCAGAAGAGTTGCTAGATGTCCAGTGAGAGTCTCTGTCCCTGGTCATCTTTCACTGAAAAATGAATTAACACTGAATCATCAAACAAAATTTAGAAGATTGTTACAGTTGACAAGAATAAATTTAAAAGGAGAAAATGGATTATTCTTACTCATTGTAGTTTCTTGAGTTATTTATTAATACTATTGAATTCTGTGTAAAAACACTATAGTTTTGTGATTCATTCCGACCCCCCCTTTTTAAAGGGGGGGGGAGAGAATCAATTTTATTTTTTCATCTGGTTTCTGTTTCTCTGACACTCAGTTGTATATGTGGTGCTGGGGGTCGAACCCAGGTATTAGCACATACCAGGCAAGCGCTATACCATGGAACCACCACTATAGCCCCCTCATTATGACCCTTTAAATACAAGAGTCTGAGTGTGTATTATCAGGGATGTATAACATCTTGAATCATAATAGATTTTGTGGTCATCCTGCATTCTCTTTTTTGTCAACAGATCAAACCCATTTTGCCTCAGGGTTGAGGTGACACAGTTTCCTTCGATTGGCATATTCTCCATTCCTTCCCCTTGCCATACCCTGCAATTCTTTCTTGGGGCTAGTCTGCCTAAGAGCCTTCAGATCTCAACTTTGACATCATTTCTCCCCCATGTTGCCTCCCCTTTCTCCCTCAAAGTCTTAGATGCTTTGTTGTACGTTTGCAGAGAACCTTCTACTTCTATACTTGCACGCATCATATATGTTGGGGATTCTCTCACACAACCCCTTTACGTTCCTTGATGTCAAGGACAATTGTTTTTAGCACTTCATATGTTCTTCTTCTTTTTCTTTTTTTAAAGAAAAAGAGGACAGAGAAAGAGAGAGAGAGAGAGGGAGAAAGAGAGAAGCAATCTTTATTTAGTTTCTCGTGTGACTTTCATTCCTCGGACACTTCATTGTGAACGTAGTGCTGGGGTTTGAACTCATGTCCTTGTGCTTGCCAGGCAAGCACTGTAACTGCTGAGCCACTGCTCCAACCCCACTTCATATATTCTTAAATTATATTTTTTGAATGAATGATTCATTTCATATTAATTCTGAATTATATGGTCAAAAGTGGGGCCATGAAAACAAATATTTCTTCATTACCATAGAGAGTATTAATTAAGGGGTTATTTACTAATAAAATATGTTGATGAAAAACTTAATGAACTGACACCTTTAGCAGGAACTTGATGATATTTTTATCTCAACTAATCTTCCTAGCACTTTATAAATTTTAACTTTTAATTCTCATAACTTTATGAGTAGTCCTGGTATTTGTCACCATTTTACATATGAGGAGACTGAGGCACAGATACATTAAATAACCTTTCCCAGGTAGGAAGTAACAGAGCCCAGATTTGAACGCAGTCTCCCTCTAGATTCATTACTTTTTTCTTTTTTAAGAGAGAGAGGGACAGTGAAAGAGAGAGAGAGAGAAAGAATCAATTTTATTTAGTTTTTCATGTGGCCTCTGTTGCTCTGAGACTTCAGTGTGTGCACGGTGCTGGGGTTTGAACTTGTGTACTCGTGCAAACGCCCCTAGATTCATTCTTTTAACTGCCTCCTAGCATAAGCAGTCATGTAGTAAGGAGGACAGAAGTTCCTTATATTTCTAAAGCATGAAAGGTACCTTTGTAAGGTTATTATGGTATAGTTGCAGATTGGAAGAACTATAATCAGAGTTACTTGTTTTTAGATGTTAAATGTTGTAATAAAACACAGCATATTGGGATTTTATATATATATGTGTGTGTGTATTTATGTATATCTATCAGTGTTTTGGGATTATATATATGTATATAATGTGCATGTAATATAAAAATGAATGTTTTTTTGTCATTGAAATTGGTTGACTTTCTCTTCCTGATAATTTTTACATGCCTTTGGCAGCAAAATCAGAGTTGTTTGGCCTATTTTGTATTATAAGAAATTAAAGAGCTATGATTTTGAGGTTATTTTATGATCTTCACTAGACTATTAGTTTCTTGACAGGAAGCACTGCCTTAACTCATATATGTATTTCTGTTACTTGCCACTTGGTTAAACCTGATCATTTTTTGAATGAATGACAATGGAAAAGCAAGGTTATTTGATTTTTGTATTTTGTATAACTGAATTGCAATGTAAGTATTAGAAACAATGTTTCCAATATGGCACTAAAATAAAAAATAAATAGAAACAAAGAAATGCATATGTGGGGAATTTACAGATTATCTTTAAGTAAAATACAAAAATACTTTCACACCATTTTTTAGTTTTTATAGAGTAGACAGAATTGTTTTATGGGTATTAGAGTGTAGTATATGAATTTTTATTTTTTATTTTTTGCTGTGCTGGGAATTGAACCTAGGGCCTTATGCATGCTAGGCAAGCTTAGTAATGTCACAGAGCCATCCAACCCCTGAATTCTTATTATTTAATATTGGATGCATCATTAGTACTTGTTGGGATGTTCAGTGGAGATTCTAGAGATGTCATTAGCTCCTCACTAAAGGCCTTATTCAATATTATAGCAATTATTCAGGCTTCTGTTATTTGTGAACTTTAAATTTTCATGCATGCACTTACTGTGGATTAGATTCCTAGTGGACAAGGCAGGTAAGGAAAAATTTCTTTTTATGTGTTGCAGCTTTATTTTTTCTTTCTTTCATTCTCTCACTTTTTTTTTTCATTTAGTGATCATTTTTATACAGTTCCTCTTGTGTCTTTATCTGTATTTTTAGGACAAACCTATAAGTAGAATAATAGTCTCCATCCTCAATTTGTGTAAGAGGTAAAAACATGTCCTGTTAGAGAAAGAAAACAACCTGGGACTGATAATTATGAAGCACTAAGGAGCAATTCAAGAACTAGACATTTGGAGCAGTATTTTTGAGAATTTATTTTCTTTTCCAATAAAAATGACCTAATTTGGGGGGGGGGAGTGGTGGCTCAGCAGGTACAGTGCTTGCCTGGCATCCACAAGGATGCAGATTCAAATGCCAGCACCACATTCACAACAAAATGTCAGAGCAACAAAAGCCACATGAAAAACTAAATAAAATTGATTCTCTCTCTCTCTCTCTCTCTCTCTCTCTCACTGTCCCTCTCTCTTTCAAAAAAATGACCTAATTCATTTATTATAATTTTTGCTGTGCTGGGCACTGAACCCAGGACCTCATTCATATGAGACAAGAGATCTACCACTGAACTATACTCTCAGCTTCAAGGTCATTTATTGAATAAGGTCATCCAAACAAAGATACTGCAAAATGACACATTAGCTTTTTTTAAATATAAGTTTGGAGATGTAAACACTTTTCAAATTTTGCATTGTGTTACTGTTTGAACTAAGGAAAATAGAAAAAATTATATGGAGCAGAAGCATCAACAAGAAACCTAACTCTGATATTGCATATAGGATTAGAAGTTAAAGAATTATGAGTCATTTTATTGGCCTTATATTTTATAAGCCAGATACTATAGAAAAATGGGAAAAATATATAAAGAAAAAAATTCTTTTGGTTATGTGGAGATGTGAAATACTATTTTATAGAACAAAATACTTTCTTCTAAATTGTAAACTGAAGTTT
Source organism: Aplodontia rufa (assembly GCA_004027875.1). Taxonomy (NCBI): domain Eukaryota; kingdom Metazoa; phylum Chordata; class Mammalia; order Rodentia; family Aplodontiidae; genus Aplodontia; species Aplodontia rufa. The sequence continues at coordinate 25,666 of PVKS010026758.1, forward strand.
TCCAAAATTGGGAGACTTATGATAGATTAACTAAATAATGTAAACATTGAGAATTTAATATTGTAACCCCAAATAAATTAATTCATTCTTCACATTCTTAACAGTTCCAAATACTTGAGATTTAATGTGTAATATAATACAATATGAATAACACAATATAGATGAATTTCCCAATTATATTTCACAAGACAATAAACAACTGCCTTCACATAAACATATTAAGTGGGCAAACAAAACAAAATAGAAACACCAGAATCATCTTGAAAAAATAACATGAAACATAATTGTGATTTTTTAAAAACCACTCTAAGCATACTTTCTATTTTTTTGGTCTCATTAGAGCATTCATTATAAACTTTATGAATTTACCTTTTCTCCTTATTGATGTATGTTAATGAAAAGGATGTATATCCATTACAAAAATAAAATACTTGACAATGACAATAAAAACAACTCAATTCCAAAATGAGCAAAAGGACCTAAATAGACATTTCTCCAAAGATGTACAAATGGCCAGTAAGCACACAAAAGGATGCATAACGTTATTATTGTTAGGGAAAGGTAAATCAAAACCACAATGAGATACACTTCACACTCATTAGGATGACTATATATGTTTTTTTCAATGGAAAATAACAGTTGTTGGTGAGGATGTACAAAAATTGAGCCCTTTTTACATTGCTGGTGGAAACATAGAATGGTATGGCCACCGTGGAAAACAGGTGGGTGGTTGTTAGGTGGTGATAGTTACATGAATTGCAAATGGTCCCTGAATCAACTACTTCAAAAGGGTCAAAATGGTAGTTTTTGTTATTGGTGTTTTACAACAGTAAGACTGCAACAAGTAATAATAAAGCAAACTACAAGTTGTTTTACATCCAACTTTCCAGAAATAACTTCTATCAACATTTGGTAGTTATTCTAATTCATTATTCTGTGCTTTAAACTTTTCATTGTGATATTTCAGAGTCACTCTCTATTTAAAAGTATGGATAATAATGTAAGCAATATTTATAAGCATTAAGTTTTTTTTATCATGAGCTATGACTCAGGTGTGAACAGGAGCCCTCCTACCCAGAGTTAACCAACCTGCATGGGATCCGAATTTAGCAATGGTGGCCTTATAGAACATGATCTAATCTAGCCAACCTGGATGCAAAAATGATGATCAATGGATGTGGAACCTAGAAAAAGATAGAGGTCACATCTTAAGTGTGTTGGTGATAAGCGTAGTTGTTTTCTGCTTGTGCTATTTGGTAGTAATGTTTCTCTAATTTTGGTCTGATTTTATGTGTTATTAGAAATGTTTTCTTTTTATTCCATTCAAATGTTTTTGGATATAACATGAAAAAGAATATGAGTGATATTTGTTTTCATATATCAGTGGGATATGTTTTTAAAGAAAAGATATAATAACTTCAAGATTAATAAACTGGTACAAATTAAAGTTTAGAAAGTCAAAGACACTTTGTTCCAATTTAAATTCTGTCATTACCTTTCTTGTAACTTTAGACTTTAGCAGCATCATTAAAGCAGAAATAGTATTTAACTATTTTTCAGGCTTTGTAATAAGGCAAGGTTGATATAAAGAGTTGGAATAGCCAGTAAAATAACTAAAATGTAATTATTATTGGTCTGTCTCGTCACCTTAATTTTTAATACATATCATTTATTTTAATAATTATAGAGAATATCTAAATTCTAACCTTGTTCTACCAGTTACTAGTTGTGTGGCAGTTTACTGTTCTCAGTCTCTTTCCTCATTATTAAGACAGACATAATAAAAGGGCCTACTTCACAGATTTGTTATGAGAGTTAAGTGAATTAATATGGAAAAAGTCCTCAGAATAATGCTTGCATATCACAAGTGCTGGATAACTAAAGCTACTTTTATTATGGTTGTGGTAGTGAGTGATGATGGTGATATGCCTATTATATATTCAATCCTAGGATGAATATAATGAGCGCTAATGATATGTTATGTTTATCTCAAGGAATTTATTTGGAGATAGCACTTGTGCAGCTTTTCACGAGTAGGAGGCCCTAGCAGAATGGCCCTCCTAGCTGACTGGGTTCTGAGGTAGATCCTGAAAAAATTCTGTAATAAACTATAAATTCAGTTGGAATAAGAGACAAAAATAAATGGAAGACTTCACTGAGAAGAAAGGACCTGGGAGGACTTGCCCCTCCTGCTTCCTGCCTACCAGGTGCTACGCATTATACCAAATACTCTCCAACTTTCTCTGCATTCCTCATGACAACCCTGTCAAGTCAATGACTATTCATGAGCTGACTAAGAGAATTAAACTTTTTTTTTCCTTAAGATTTTAATAAACCACTGTTGGTGGAACTGCAAACCAGCACAACCACTTTGGAAAGCAGTATGGAGGAGACTCCTCAAAAAATTAGGGATGGAACCACCACATGACCCAGTTATCTCACTCCTGGGTATTTTCCCAGAAGATATAAATTCAGCATACTGCAGCAACACAGCTACATCAATGTTTATAGCAGCACAGTTCACATTATCTAAAGTATGGAATCAACTCAGATGCCCATCATTGGGTGAATGGGTCAAGAAATTGTGGTATATATATATATATATATATA
>PVKS010026759.1:0-28286 GCA_004027875.1 Aplodontia rufa
TGTTTCCTGTTTTGTTGGTAACAGACGCAGAAGAGCAAAAGAGCTACCCCAATAATTTTGCCCATACACTGTTGCAAACAAAAACTTGAGCAGCTCCAAGTTACCTGAATGAGTGTCCCTCAAGAATGCCATCGCCTAAAGCAGGTTTTGTTCTTCCTTTATGAGGTTTTCTTAGGGCCAACTACCTTGTCAGTTCTCTCCAATGAAGAGCCAGGTCACCTAGATTCTGCACTGGATATCCTCCAAGCCTGGCAGTTATCTTATTCTGATCGTTAATGTGACATTTCCTGCAGCCTTGGAAGCTCGTTTGATTCCTAACGATGCAAAGATAAGGTTTTGTTTGGCTTTCCACTCTAGTTTGCAAAATCACCACTCTTGTCTCTGCTCCTATGTCTAGCTGAACTTTGTCATCATTCCTCATTTTCTCCCTTGTCCCAAGATACAAAATGAAGAATGATCCTGCTCAGGACAAAGACAAGGAGCTATGCTTAGCTGCAGTCGGAGGGAAGTAGACCTTGTAGATGTTCTTTAATTCACACCCTCATGAAATTTGGGATTTTTTTTTTTCTAGCACAGTTCATGGGGTTGGTGATGAAGTCTCCTCCACCCACATTCCCTGCTCATTCAAATGAATATGAAGAGTAGTCTTTAAACAGAAATTCTATTCTGGGGAATGTGAAGTCATTAAGGTGGAGAAGGAGAAACACTCATTTTTTGCCTTAGAGGTAGTGAAATAATATGGCATTTCTTCTTGTGTATTTGAGTGTCGAGATTTTAAAAAATAACCTTTTTGCTGTTTTCTCTTTTGCTCCAATAAACACAGCAGATTTGAGGTGCTGTGAATGAGTTTGGTAGTGCACATTTACCCATGCATAAATCAAATACCTTTTTGATGCATTCCATGAATCATATTTTAGCACTGCTGCAGAGAGTACAAAGGTGAGTTATTGCTGTTATCACACAGATTGGAGTCAAGTAGAAAAGATCAACACCAGTACAGAGCAATGTTTACCCATGCCTTATCCTCTTCCACTCCTTTAGTTCAAACTAGAAATTTCCACATTTTCCATAACATTTCCCTCTCCCTTGTGCATTATTTAACATTGCTTATGACAGTCTTACATATTTCCAAAAGCTTTTAATGCTTTCTTTCTTTTCCCTAGTAGTGTTTAGAAACTCAGTGCTTATGCTTCAATGTTCATAAACTTTCTCAGTTGATCCATTATCATTTTATTAGGGAAGTAGTAAGAAACTATTGAAAGATTCAGAAAAGAAGAAATAGGTGATTCTGCCTACTCTTTAAAAATAAATATCAGCACTCTTGGTAACTTCTCTGGGTCATAAACAGGCAGTTTTGCTAGGAGTAGTGAAGATTATTTCAATCCTTTTGATGAAAAGAAAGAATTCAGTTAAAGCAGCAATCATCCCGTGCTGCCATGTCAGTTACAAGAAAAGATGACCACTGTGATAAAAATGTATCAAGAATGATAGAATCACTGCCACTACTCGATGTCCAATCTGCTAACACCAAGTAACACTGAACCTCCAATGTGTCACCAATACTCAAGGAGACCAACTTGAGGAATCATTAATCACTTGCTTAATTAGTCAGCAGTGCATGTGCCAAATACTTGTTTTGTAGAAATAAACAAGTATTTTCTTAGAGAGAGGAAGAGAGTCAATTTTTTTTACTTTACTTTTTCATCTGGTTTTTGTTTTTCTGACACTTAGATATGTATGTGGTGCTGGGTTTTGAACCAGTCCCCTCACATTCCAGGCAAGTGCTCCACCACTGAGCCACCTCTCCAACCCAAAATTACTATTCTTGTTATGCTTTTTCTATACTGCTCATGGAGTCTCAACCAACACCATTATGTAGTGTTTCAATATGTTTGATCTACTAGTATGTGTTCTGAAGCATCTTCCTGAAGGCGAAGGTATTATTCTTTTTGAAGATGGTGCCTATGTACAAGAATGTAGAATGAATATTGAAGGAGATAAATGAGACCATGTTGTTGGTTCTGCCCCCCAAATCAGCTACAGTGGAGGGGAGTGTGGCATCTGAAGACCTCTTGCGGAGTTCTTCCCCCATTGTGTAAGCAGACCCAAGCAGTGCAGGCATAGACTGTGATGGACAGGGAGACACATTGCTGAGAGCCCATTGAACAGAGGCCATGCCACCCAGCTGCAGGGAGCAAGGATCAGAAACAGCCACTTCGGGGGTTTCCCCATCAGAAAAGCGTCAGCTGAACTGAGAGAATGACGGAACATTCAATGATGGACTGAGGTGGGCCATTTTTCTGCAACACGCTTTGGGGACCACTTTGGTTCCAGAACTCCCTCAAGGAGGCTGTTGTTAACCTGTGTTGCAAATTGGCTTTTCCTTGTGCCGCTGCACTCTCTATCACATATGGCTTCAAGAAAATTCAAAATTAAGAAATAGCTATACAGAGATAGACCTTTAAAAAGTGTCTTCCAACTGTATGAGAAATTCGTGTGACAATACTGAGTAAAGATAAGCAAGTTACAGATTCCTTCAAGGGCTGCAATGTGTCTTATCCACATTTATATTTATCACGCCTAGGGTGGTACTTGATATATAGCATTAATTGCCACGAACTGAATCATACTGAAGTAGAATGTTGGAGTAACATAAAATATCTAATATTTATTTTATACCAGCTTATACTGAAAGAATACGCAAACACTTAGTCATTTGCTTACAGAGAGTAAAATGCAAGATAAATATAACCATCATCTCATTAAGATAACACACTCCTGCTGTTGAAGGAAGCCTGGTCCAAATCCTCATACGTCCCTAAGGGAATATCCATGGATGTACGCTCATGGCCATTATTTCCCCCTATTTATCTGACACGTGAGAATGCGAGAAATAATAGCAAATGCAGCTGGGCCCTTCCCTAATGTGGGGCCATCTGCCAACAGCAGGCACATGCTTTTTTGCCTGTTTTATGAAATCTGCTCCCTGTGGGCTACTGAGTCCTGGACTATTTGGGTAGTTATTTCAATTTGAGAGACTATAAGAAAGTTTTAGTAATTTTCTTTTGCATTCAATTCAAGCCACATTCTCTAAATGTCTCTATCAATCATAAAGGTGATATTTCAATGTCCATCAGTTGAACTGCCACGTACAAGTATCTCAGATGGGGACAGGGGTTTCATTAATCCTCCCTCAATCCCTAACCATTGGCTATTTCTCCAATATTTGTAAGACCCCATGTCCTTTGGGGCTCATGTCATCTTCCAACACTTTTAATCAACGTTTCACATACATGGTGGCAAAGAAAGTGTTTATTCACAATTGGGGAAGAGAAAGTTAGAGCTGAAAGATGTAAATAGGTAAGGAACGTTTTCCTTCCTAGTCTATTGTACTTGTTCTACTTGTAACTTCAGGAAAAGCAACTGGCCCCAGCAGCAGTCACCACCTACCGCATACTGACCTTTCAACAGAGGTTTTGCATTTGAGTACACATAACAAAGATCTTATGTTCTCATTCTTTTACTTCACTTTTATTAGCAAGCACAAAACTTTTACTTCATAATAATTTCTTTTGAGTAACAACTGTACTATCTTTGAAAATACTTAACTAACATATTGTTTTCCCATATATCAAGTTGCCTGGTAGCTCTCTACAGGTTTCAGATATCACCTGGGGCAAAGAAATAAATGGCACATTTAAGTGTGAATATATATAATATATATATCTGAGTTCATAGGGATAGTATGGTTCCTAAAAGCTATTGCATATTTTTAATATAAAAAAACTTTTCTGTATTAAAAAAGCTTTCCTTTAGGAACAAGTTTTGGAAATCTGAGCTTAGAGGTTTATCTCAGCAAAGAAGTATGATGAATATTCAATTTTATACTTTTCTCAGTAAGGAAGTATGGTGAATATTCAATTTCACACTTTTTACCATTAAGACAAAATACAAAAAGATTATATTCATTTTTATTTAACATTATAGTATGTATTCTTCCCCACCTTCTCTGTTTCCACAATGCAAATCAGCACCCAAATAAATAGATCAATAACCTGATGTGTGTTATTTACTCCTTTGTTTATTTCTACATACAGTGGACCCTTCTTATCAGCAGGCTCCACTTTTGCGTATTCAATCACCTGCAGCTAGAAAATGTTTGGAAATATTGATTACATTTATGCTGAACACATATAAGCATGTATAAAAATTTTTCTTATCATTACTTCCTAAACAATATAGTATAACTTTACATAGCATTAGAGTGCATTAGGTATTAGAAGTAGCCTAGATACATTTCCAGTACATGAGAAGATATGCATAGCATATATTCAAAGACCATATCAGTTTATACAAGAAACTTGAACATGCTTGGATTTTTGGCATCTGATAGATGGTATGTGCCTAGAACCAAATCCTTTTAGATAGCAATGAATGACTGTAATTAAAAAAAATAGTGTTTTGACTAGTGAACTTGCAGTTATTCCTTATTAATAAGCTTTCTCACTTCCTAATGCATTGCACATCTTTTAACAAGTAAGAAAATAAACCTCAAATTTATTTTCTTAGCATTAACACATGTATTTTTTAAATTAATGAATTAATAGACTAAGCTAGAGATATAGCTCAGAGATAAAGAGTTTGTCGGGCATGCACAAGACTAAGAGTTTAATCCCAGCACCAAACACACACACATACACACACACACACACACACTCAAACACAAATGCACTATATTTAAAGAAGTTTTACATTGAAGCTGAACATGCACAGATTTCCCATATACTCCCTCACTCACACTCAAACATCCCAAGTATTTAACATTTTGCATTGGCACCATACTAATGTACGCTGTTTGCTTTGGTTAATGAAAATGTTAATATTACAATATTTTGTATTGGCTTATTAATTGTAAAAAAACAATGTGCCACACTAAGGCATCACTTTTTAAAATGATCACATGCTATTATATGTTCATAAATCTGCATTCCTTACTTGATGAGGATACTAGTTGTTTATAACCTCATACCACTTTAAACAATGTGACAATAACCATCCTTTAACATTTACCTTACTAGAAATTCTGTTTCTGTGGGATAAATTTTTATATATGAGATTATCATATATGCATATTTTACTCACTGCTGCTTATATAATCCCCTTACTTTCGACAAATGCAAATCACATCTTTAAGGGACTTGGAACATTTCTATTCAGGTTTCTGAGCCATTTAGTACGTAAACATTGTCATGGATAATTGCATGACAGGTTTGGTTGTTGTTATTCCTGTGAGTGCCGTGTTCTCAAAACACGTAAAGGACTAGCAGACTTATGAAAGAACCTGTACCCACATGCACTTGTTTGAATGTTGCAATTCTTTTTCATAAGTAAGTTATCCTTTGGCAGAATTTTCCCTCCGTTCTGTGCTAGATCTGTAGATAGCTGGTCCAAACCAACATTCACAGTTTTGTAAGATGGTTCTAGTTTTGTGTTTTATATTGTATACTCCACTATGCTCATACCAATTTTTGTGTATAGGGACATCATCAAATTATGTAATCACTAGGGAATAAAATGTTCTGTACCAATAATGTTTGTGTAGTCAACAACATGCCCTAAACCATAGTTATATGGGAACTTTTTAACTTCAAACTGGTTGACTATAAATATATATACACATGGCCAAAAGGAAGCAGCGGAATTAAATCTGCAGAATTAAATTTGAGAGCAAGGGAATCTAGCGAAGATCCAATTTAACACCCAACTTTTAGATGAAGAAACTCAATTTCAGAGAAGCAAAATAAAATACTATGGATCACCTGATCATTTTCTGAAAGCATCCAAGACAAACAGCATTACTCAAAATGCTGAAATCACCCAAGAGTCTATGGATGAATAATTAGAGAGCTGTACAAATATCTCCTCCAGACTGTGCTTCCATTTTTTTGCATGTATTCCTAGAAGTGGAACTGGTATATGATGTGGCTATTCTATTTTAAAATTTTTGAGACACTATCGTATACCAACTTATATTCTCAATAACAGGGTGTGAATGTTCTAATTTCTCCAAACCCTCACCAAAACTTGCTATTTTTTTATTCTATTTATTTTTATAAACTGTGAAATTTTAAAATTTTGTATTATTGCACTAAATTAGGCATAATAGTGAGATTCATTATGATATATTCATACTTGAACATTGTACAGATTTTTTTTATTTCATTCCCACATACCTTTATTTCCCTGCTCTTCTCCCTGCCCTAATCCACTTTTTCTCTTGTGCTGGTATCTCTTCTAGTTTCATAAGATTCTTTTCTTCCCTTTTATCTATCTTCTATATATTAGAGAAAATGTACAACCCTGACTTTATGAGTCTGGTTTATTTCATTTACCATTTCCATCCATTTTCCTGCAAATGACATACTTCTGTTCTTTATGACTAAAACTCCATTGCATATATAAGCTACATTTTCTTTACCCATTCATCTGTTGATGGACACCTAGGCTGGTTCCATAACTTAACTCTTGTGAATTGTGCCATCAGGAACATGGATGTGCACGCATTGCATTTTGATTCTTTTGGATAAATACTGAGGAGCAGTACAGCTGGATCATACGGTGGTTCCCCTTCTAGTCTTCTGAGGAGCCTCCATACTGATTTCCACAGTGGTTATACTAACTTACAATCCCACTAACAGTTTAAAAGTGTTCCTTTCCCCCAATATCCTCACCAGCATTTATTTTTTTTTTGTATTCATAGTAATTGCCATTCTAGCTGGAATGAGATGAAATCTCAGTGTGGTTTTGATTTGTATTTACAAGATTGCTGAAGATGTTGAACATTTTTTTTCATTTATTTGTTGGCTAGTTATATTTCTTCTTTTGAGAATTTTTTTTCAGTTTATTTCCATGTTTATTGATTGGGTTATTTAGTTTTTGGTATGACAGAAGAGTAATTGGCAAAGATTTTCTCCCATTCTGTAGGTTCTCTTTTCATAGTCTTAACTGTTTCCTTTGTTGGGCAAAAGCTTTTTTTAATTTTTATTAGTGTATTATAGTTGTACATAATGGTGGATTTGCAGTCACAAATTTATAGATGCACCCAATACAGAAATACAATTTGGTCAATATTCCCCCTCGAGCAGCCCCTCAACCTCCCTCCTCCCATCCGCTGGACCCTTGCCTCTCTTTCTGGGTTATATATTTTTTTCTAAAATACACAAGTACAGTGACATAATTCTTATATATATGAAGAACATTTTTATATACATGATAATAGTATGTACAGTGATATACTTTTAAATGTTTGGAGTGTACCTTGTTTTAACTCAATTACAACGTTTCCCCTTCTCCTCCCTTCCTATCACCCATTATTCCTTTTAGATATACTTGATGGTAGAATTAAACATTTGCATTTTTGTAAAGGCATGCAATATAGCCTATTCTAATTCAGTCCCCAGCTTTTAATTTGATGCCGTCCCATTTATTAATTCATGATTTTATGTTTTGAGCTTTGGGGAATCTTACTTAGGAAGTGAATGTCTGAACCTATATGTTGGATGTTGACTCTGTTTTCTTGTAGCAGTTATAGAGTTTCTGGTCTAAGTACCAGGTCTTTGATTCATTGAGTTGACTTTTTTTTTTTAAATTGGTACAACATAATGAAGAGATTCACTGTTAACACATTCATACATACACATGTAATGACAATGTAACATGAATCAGATCCTTACCCAGGAATTCCTCCCACCACTCCTTGGTCTCTTACCTCCACTGCATTCCCCCATTACAGATATTAATATAATATACATATATATATATATATATATATATACTAATTTTTAAAATTTTTTTAGTTTTAAATGACTGTATGAGTATTATTAGCTTCTCATCAGAGTAAAATGTACCATACATCATTTATAGTCCTTCTCATTCCTCCACATCCTCCCCTCTTCCCTCCTTCACCTGCCCCTCCCCCACTTCATAACTAGATTTCCCCTAGATCATGTGTTATACTGACTCTGGTGACTATATTATATAAACTTGAACTATCTTTCATGCCATGCTTAGCTTTGCTCTAGCTTCCACATATGAGAGAAAACATTTGACCTTTAAGTCTCTGAGTTTGGCTTATTTCACTCAGCATGATTTTTCCTACTTCCATCCATTTACCTGCAAAAGCCATGATTTCAATCTTTTTAATAGCTGAGTAGAACTCCACTGGAGATACACATGTGTGTGTGTGTGTGTGTGTATACATCCATTGGAGATATATATATATATATATCCCACAGTTTTTGGATCCAGTCATCCAGTGAAGGACATCTGGGCTGATTCTATAATTTAGCTATTGTGAATTGTGCTAACATAAACATTGATGTAGCTGTGTCACTGTAATATGCTGATTTTATTTCTTCAGGGAAAATACCCAGGAGTAGTGAGATAAATGAGGCATGTGATGAATCCATTCCTAATTTTTTGAGGAGTCTCCATACTGCTTTCCAGAGATTGTACTAGCTGCAGTCCCACCAACAGTGTACAAGTGTTCCTTTTACCCACAACCTCTCCAACATCTGTAATTATTTGTTATTCATTAACTTTTCAATTCTGACTGGAGTGAGAAAAATATTAATGTTTTGATTCGCATTTCTCTGCTAGACTTGTTGAGCATTTTTCATATATATATGTATATAGAAGGCATATATATGTATGTAGAAGGCATATATATGTATATATGTGTGTATATACATATGTGTATTTCCATATATGTGTGTGTTATATGCATATATATACATATATATTTCTTCTGTAGACAAGTTTCTGTTTAGTTCCATAGCCCATTTATTGATTGGGTTGAATGTGTTTTTGATATTAAGCTTTTTAAGTTCTTATATATTCTGGATATTAGCCCTCTGTTGGAGGAGTAACTGGTTTTCTCCCATTCTATAGGCTCACTCTTCACATTCTTGACTAATCCCTTAGTTGTGCAGAAGCTTTTTAGTTTAATGGCCTCCCACTCATTGATTTTTGTCTTTAATTCTTGCACTATGGGAGTCCTGTTAAGGAAGGAAGTGCCTACACCAATATGGTGGAGCTCTGATCTTATTTTTTCTTCTAACAGTTGTTTGGCAGCTGGTTTAATTCCTAAGTCCTTGATCTATTTTTATTTAATTTTTGTGAAGGGTGAGAGAAAAGAATTTAATTTCATTATTCTGCTGTCCAGTTTGTCTAACACCATTTGTTGAACAGACTATCTTTCCTCCAAACTATATTTTTGTCCCTTTTTTGAGTATCAGATGGTTAAAGATTCGTGGATTTGTCTCTGTGTCTTCTATTCTTTTTCATTGGTGTTCATGTCTGTTTTGATACCAATACCATGTTGTTTTTGTTATTTCAGCCCTATAATATAATTTCAGGTCAGGTGTTATGAAACCTCCTGTTTCATTTTTTTTAAACATAGCATTCCAATGGCTATTCTGGGTTTCTTATTCTTCCGTATAAATTTGAGAATTGATTTTTCTATATCTGTGAAGAATGATATTGATATCTTGATGGGGATTGCATTGAATCTGTACAGCACTTTTGGCAGACTGGCCCTTTTAATCATATAGATTCTACCTAATCAATAATGTGGGATGTCTTTCCATCTTCTGAGGTCTTTCAGCTTCTTTTTCAGTATTCTATTATTTTCAATGTAGAGATATTTACTTCCTTTGTTAGATTAATTCCCAAGTATTTTATTTTATTTTTAAGGTTATAAACCAATATAAGTGATTCATCACTTAAACAGAATTAAAGGCAAAAACCACATGATCATCTCAACTGATGCAGAAAAGACCCTTGATAAAATCCAATATCCATTCATATTCAAAACACTGGAGAAGTTAGGGATTAAAAGAATTTATCATAACCTTGCAAAAGCCACTTAGGACAAACCCATAGCCAGTATTATACTAAATGGATAAAAACTGAAAGCATTCTCACTAAATTCTGGAACAAGACAAGATTGTCCACTCTCACCAGTTTTATTCAATATAGTCTTGGAAATCCTAGCCAGAGCAATCAACCAAGAGTAGGAAATCAAAGGTAAAAGAATAGGAAAGGAGAAAGTCAAGCTATATTTGCTGATGATATGATTCTATACCTAGAAGACCCAAAAAACTCCACCAGAAGACTTCTGGAGCTTATAAATGAATTTAGCAGGATACAAGGTAAACACCCATAAATCCATAGCTATCCTCACTCCAATGATCTGGCAGAAGAAGAAATAAGCAAATTCAATGAGTTGAGTTTTACACAGGCTGAGAGGTGAGGATCTAGTTTCATTTCCCTGCAAAGAGATAACCTGGTTTTCCAGCAACATTTGTTTAAAAGGCTGGATTTTTCTCCAATATATGTTTTCGGAACTTTTGTCAAGAATCAGATGAATATATCTGCGTGGGTTTGTCTCTGTGTCTTCTATTCTATGCCATTGTTTTCAAACCAGTGCTACACAGGTTTTGTAGCACTTAATAAAAAATATAATTTTTATTAAGAAATGTGAAAAACCAAATAAAATTGTTTCTCTCTTTCTCCTTCTCTCTCACTGTCCCTCTCTCTTTAAAAAAAAAAAAAGAAATGTGGTTTTTGTACAATCAAAAAACCATATGCTGCTTACAAGAAACTCATCTAACAGGCAAAGACATCCACATATTAAGAGTGAAAGGATGGAAAAAAATCTACCATGCTTACGGCCCAAGAAAACATGCCGGTGTATCTATACTTATATCCGACAAAGTAAATTTCAAACATAAGTCAATCAGAAGAAATAAAGAAGGCCACTACTTAGTACTAAAAGGAACCCTTCAACAGGAAGAAATAACCATAGTAAATATTTATACTCCAAACAACAGTGCACCTAAGTGAATAAATTACTTCATGACATCAAACCACTCATTGATCACAACACAATTATACTGGGAGACTTCAACACTCCGCGGTCAACATTACACAGATCATCAAAACAAAAAATCAATAAAGAAATCTAAACCCAAATAATTCCATAAACCAAATGGACTCAATAGACATATGTAGAATTTTCCATCCCAAGTTACCAGAATACACCTCTTCTCTGCAACACATGGATCCTTTTCCAAAATAGATCATATTCTGGTTCATAAAGATAATCTCAGCAAATATAAGAAAGTAGATATCCATCACCCAGTGTGTCCTTTCAGACCACAATGCTATGAACCTAGCGATCAACAGTAATAATCATAACTGAAAACACACATATTCATGGAGATTGAATTATACTCTATTAAATGAAGAATGAATCCAAGAAGACATGAGAGAAGTAATCCAAAAATTCTTGGAAGAGAATGAAAATGAAGACACAACATATTGAAACCTCTGGGACAGCATGAAAACTTTCCTAAGGGAAAAATTTAAAGTACTGAATGCCCACATTAAAAATAAAGAAAGATCCCAAATAAATAAGCTCATGCTTCATCCCAAAGCCCTTCAAAAGGAAGAATAATCTAACCCAAAAGCCAGCAGAAGATAGGAAATTATCAAGATCAGAGCTGAAATCAATGAAATTGAGAACAAAAAAACAATAAAAAGAATCGATGAAACAAAGAGCTGGTACTTTGAAAAAATAAACAAGATAGACCACTAGTGAATCTAACCAAGATAAGGAGGGAAATGAAGCAAATCAATAAAATCTCCAATGAAAAGGGAGTGATCACCACTGACCCCATGGAAATCCAATAAATTATAAGATCATATTTTGAAACACTATATTCCTCCAAAATTGATAATTTGGAGGAAATGGATAAATTTCTTGATACATACAACATCCCTAAATTGACTCAGGATGATATTGAATTCCTAAATAGCCCAATCACAGGCACTGAAATCCATATCGCAATTAAAAGTCTACCAAAGAAGTAAACCATAGGACCTGATGGCTTCCCCGCTGATTTTTACCACACTTTTGAGGAGGAGCTAACACCTCTCCTTATTAAGTTATTTCAAGAAATTGAAAAGGAGGGAATGTTCCCATCCTCTTTTTATGAAGCAACCAGAACTCTGATACCAAAACCCGACAAGGACACATCAAAAAAAGAAAATTACAGACCAATATCTTTGATGAACCTAGACGCAAAAATCCTTAATAAAGTACTAGCAAATAATATTTAAAAACTTATAAAGAAGATAATCCATCATGATCTAGTGGGCTTCATCCCAGATATGCAGGGCTGGTTCAATATACACAAAACAATTAACATAATTCACTACTTAAATAGAATCAAGGACAAAAACCATACGATCATCTCAATGGATGCAGAAAAGGCCTTTGATAAAATCCAGCACCCTTTTATGTTCAAAACTCTAGAGAAGATAGGGTTCAAAGGATCATTTCTGAACTATGTAAAGGCAATATATGCTAAACCCTCAGCTAGTATAATACTAAATGGAGAAAAGCTGAAAGCATTTCCACTAAAATCTGGAACAAGACAAGGCTGTCTGCTCTTACCACTTTTATTCAATATTGTCCTTGAGATCCTAGCTGGAGCAATTAGGCAAGAGAAAGAAATCAAAGGGATAAAAATAGGAAGAGAGGAAGTCAAATTCTCTCTTTTTGCTGATGACATGATCCTGCATCTGGAAGATCCAAAAAACTCCATCAGTAAACGGTTTGAACTCATAAACAGATTTAGCAAAGTGGCAGAATACAAGATCAACACACATAAAACAATAGCTTTCCTATATACTACTAATAATAGGATTGATGAAGAAGTCAGGAAATCAGTCCCATTCAAAATATCTTCAAAAAAAAAATACTTGGGAATTAACCTTACAAGGGAAATCAAAGATTTCTTCAATGAAAATTATCGGTCATTGAAGAATGAAATACAAGACAACCAAAGAAGATGGAAAGATGTCCCATGCTCCTGGTTAGGCAGAATTAATATAATAAAAATGGCCATTCTACCAAAAGCTTTATACAAATTTAATGCTATCCCTATAAAGATACCTATGTCATTCTTTACAGACATAGAAAAAGCAATTCTCAAATTCATTTGGAACAATAAGAAACCTAGAATTGCCAAAACACTACTAAGCAAAGAAAGATGAAACAGGCGGTTTTGCCATACCAGATTTAAAACTATACTATAGAGTCTAAGTAACAAAGACAGCATGGCACTGGTACCAAGATAGGAAAGAAGACCAATGGAATAGAATAAAAGACCCTGAAACAAACCCTCAAATCTTTAAACATCTGATTTTTGACAAAGGGGGACAAAATAGTACATGGAGGGGAGACAGCCTCTTCAACAAATGGTGTTGGACAAACTGGACAGCCACTTGCAGAAAGTTGAAATTAGAACCATATCTTTCTCCTTGCATGAGAATCAAATCAAAATGGATCAAGGAGCTAGAAATTAAACCGGCTACCTTGCAACTGATGGAAGACAAATTAGGTCCAACACTTCGGCATTTGGGAGTAGGCAAAGACTTTCTCAACATGTCTCCTAAAGTGAAGGAAGTAAAGTCAAAAATCAGTGAATGGGATGCCATAAAGCTAATAAGCTTTTGTAGTGCCCAGGAAACAATCAAAAGAGTCAAGAGATTTTCCACGGACATGGAGAGAATCATGGACTATGATTCCTCTGACAGGGGCCTCATATCCAGAATCTACAAAATCCTCAAAAATCTCAACTATGGAAACACTAACAGCCCAGTTAATAAATGGGCCAAAGAGGTAAACAGAAACTTCTCAAAAGAGGAGACTGATCAAGCCAATGAATACATGAGAAAGTGCTCTAAATCACTAGTAATCAGAGAAATGCAAATGAAAACTACATTAAGATATCACCTTACACCAGTCAGAATGGCAAAAATGAAGAAAATAAACAATATTAGATGCTGGAGTGGCTGTGGAGAGATAGGCACACTAACACACTGTTGGTGGAGCTGCAGACTGGTACAGCCCTTCTGGAAAGCAGTGTGGAGAATCCTAAAAAAACTAGGGATGAGCCCACCATATGATCCTCATATTCCACTCCTGGGTATTTTTCCTGGGGATTTAGAATCAGCTCATTATAGTGACACAGCAATATCTATGTTCATAGAAGCTCAATTTACTATTGCTAGATTATGGAAACAACCCAGATGTCCCTCACTGGATGAATGGATCCAAAAACTGTGGTACATTTATACCATGGAATTCTACACAGCAATTAGAAACAATGATATTGCAGCCTTTGAAGGTAAATGGAAGGCTATGGAAGAAATTATGCTGAGCAAAATCAGCTTAACCCAGAGAACCAAGAGTCGAATGTCTCCACTCATCTGTGGAAGCTGGAACTAGACCCTGGCCATTGAGAGAGGTGGTCTAGTATCATGTGTTAAATCCAGATAATGTGTAATGTTATACAGCCTAATACTTTTTTAGAGATATTGTGGGAAGGGGAAGAGAAGGATAAGGGTGGGTAATTGGGGGGGGGCACTCCTGGGGGTAATTCTAATATCCAGAATATATACATATTTTATGTTAAAAAAATGCATATAAAGTAACAGTATGGTATGCTTAAATACTTAAATTAGAATCACACTTAGATCCTTCCCTATTCTCTCTCCAGTCCTCTCCCTGCTCCTTTCTGATACAGATCCTCTAGAATATGTGTTTCTATGCCTTAGTCGGGTCTAATACATGAGATTGACTCTGTATCAAAGAGGCCTGGGTTTAACTCCAGCTTCCACAAATGAGAGAAAACATTCGATGCTTGACTATGGGTTTGGCTGACTTTGCTCAGCAAGATTTCTTCCATCGCCATCCATTTACCTTTAAAGGCCACAATTTCATTGTTTCTAATTGCTGAGTAGATCTCATTGTATATAAATACCACCATTTTTGGATCCATTCATCCAGTGATAGGCATCTGGGTTGGTTCCATAATTTAGCTATTGTAAATTGAGCTGCTATGAATATAGATTGCAATATAATTTTAAGTCAGGTATTGTGATGCCTCTGGCAGCTCTTATTTCTCAGAATATGAATTTTAGTTATTTTTTCTAGATCTGTGAATAATTTCATTGACATAGATTGTATTCAATCTGTAAGTGGTAATATTTTTAAAATATTAATATTTTTATATTTATATTTTATATTTATATTTATATTTTATATTTATATTTATATTTTCCTCTTTTAGTGTCTTCTTTTAAAATCAGAAATAAGAACAGGGATCACCATTCTCACCATTCCAATTGAATATAATACTTGAAATTTTAGCCAGAGAAATTAAATAAAAGAAAGAAATACAAATAGGAAAGTGAAATTATCACCATTTTCAGATAATGTGATATTATGCTGAGAAGGCCTCAAAAAATTTAATTCTACCAGAACACTTCCAGAACTGAGAATTTCAGCAAAGGAGAAGAATGAAAATAACTAATCAATATAAAAAATCATTAGCTTGTATGATTTTCTTTTATTTTGTGTTGATAATGACCACCGTACTTCCCTCTTTATACTCATTCTGCTTCATCCTATAAGTTTTAGTATACTGCCTTTTAATTTTTACTTGTCTGAAGATATTTTTTGATTTTCCACATTACTTCATTGCTGATCCATTGATTATTGAAAAGTACATTTTTAATTACACTTATTTTTTCATTTTTCTACTTTCCTTCTATTGATTTTTCTTTAAAGAGACGGACATTCAGAGAGAGACAGAGAGAATCAATTTTTTTAAAGCGAGAAAGACAGTGAGAGAGAGAGAATCGATTTTTTTTTTTTTTTAGTTTTTCACACCGCTCTCATCGCTGTGACATTTAGCTGTGTACATGGATGCTGGGGTTTAAACCCATGTACATGCTCATGCTGAGTAAGCGTCATAACCGCTGAGCCAACGCTCCAGCCCCCCTGCTACTGATTTTTTATTCTTTTTTATCTAAAAAGATGTTTTTATAGTTTCAATTTTTTTTAAATTTATTAAGGCTAGTGTTTTTGCCCTGACATATGATCTGTAAGATCACAATCTATAAAAGCATGTAAGAGTGCTCTTAATATGCTGGAGAAAAATGTATATTCTGCTGTTGTTGAATGAAGTGTGTTGAATATTTCCGTGGGGTCCAATTGGTATATAGTTCAAGCCCTCTGCTTCCTTATTAATCATGTGTCTGGTAGTTCTATCCAACACTGAAAAGAAGGCACTAAGTCTCCTCTTCTTATTGTAGAACTATCAATTTCTCCTAATGTTTAGTTCATGCATTTTGGAGTTCTGATGTGGATATATACATTTTTATTGCTGTTTTTCCTAGGGAATTGGCTCTGTTTTATTTACATGTTGTTCTTTTTTGTCTCTAATGACAGTTTTTATTTAAAGTCTTTTTCTGATGTTTCTTTTTATGTCTTTAAATCAGGAAGAGTACTTTCTCTAGGCTGCTGCTTGGTATTGGTGTTTTTCAGTTTGTATTTTTATAGCTTCTTTGTCTTCCATTTCCTCCCTTCCAGCTATCCTGTAGGATTAGTTGGCTTTTTGCAGTGAAACATTTTGAATCCTTTCGCATTTCTTTTTATGTATAACACATATATTTCTCTTTGTGTTTGCCATGAGGATTACATATCATATTCTAAATTTAAAGCAATCTGTTTTAAACTGTTAGCTTTAATTATTTTCAAAATCTCCTTCATGCTTTGTTACTGATGTCATGAGTTGCATAGTTAAATATTGTACAATTTTTCATGACTTTGCCTTCCAAATCCTACAGAAAATTAAAGTGAAGTTATAAACCCAAGTTACAATAATACTGGCTTTTCTATTTACTTTTACTAAAAGCTTTTATTTTCCTATGACTTTGAGCTACTCTTCAGCATCCTTTCATAACAAGTTGACATTTCCTTTAGTGCAAGTCTGGTGATAACAAACTCTATTTTTGTTTGTCTGTGAATGCCTTCATTCCTTCCTGTTTTTGAAGAAAAGTTTTCATAGGTATAGAATTCTTGGAGATGGTTTTTATCTTTTTTTTTCTTTCACATATATATGAGGGAAATATATATACATATATACACATTTATGTATGTATATATGTATATATATATATATAGAGAGAGAGAGAGAGAGAGAATCCCCTGTGCATGACAAGTTGCTTGTTTCACTGCTTTTGAGTCTCAAAATTTAAATATGTTATGATGTAAATCTCTTTGAGTATACCCTACTTTGAATTTCCTTTTCTTCTCTATACATCTTTCTCAAAAATTGAAAAGATTTTGCTCATTATTTCATCAAATAAGCTTTCACTTCTCTCTTTCTTTTCCTTCTGCTACTCCCATAATACTTGTATCAGTCCTCTTGTTCCATAAATCTCCTAGGATCTGCTCACTTCACACATTTTTTTTCTTCCTCAGACTTGATCTTCAAGCTCATTGATTCTTTCTTCTGTGATTTTACTTTTGAACTCCTCTGGTGAATTTTTCAAATTACTCATTGCATTATTATAGCTTCAGAATTTCTGGTTTGTTGTTTTTTCATCATTTACAATTCTTTCTCAAGATTCTGATTTTGTTACTATACCATGTTCCCAGTTTCCCTGAGTTCTTTGTGTTTTACATCAATTCTGTAATGGTATTTAAAGCAGTTGTTTAAAAGTCTTTGCCAAGTAAGTCAAATGCCTATATTTCTCAGGAGTCTGGAGATTTATTCTTTTGAGTGCACCATTTTCTCTATTTCTTTTCATGCTTTGTGATCTTTTGTTGAAAACTGAGCAATTCAAAAAACAGCCTTCTCTCTGGTCTTTGCAGACTGGCTTTGTGCAAGAGAATTTTGCTCATCAGCCTGGCATGAAGGCTGAAGGTCTTCTCAGGCCTTTCCTGGGCATGTGTCTTCTCTGGGTCTGGGAAAGTGCTTTCCTTCCAATTCTTCTCTATACATAGCTATAGCTGTTTTAAGCATTTGTGAAATTTCCTAAATTCTCTCACCTTTGCATCTCTTAGTGCCTTACTTGTTCCATTGTATCTCTTAACCAGAAATCTCTTGTCCCAGGTATTTGCAAATCTATAATCCCCTTGTAATTTCCCCAAGTCTCTTCTGTTCTTCCTATAGTTTAGCTTAGTCTAAGATCCCAGTTTTTAGTAGTCTGAACTCTGAGTTAGGTGGCACAGGGATAAAATCCTAGGGTAGCTTGCAGACAAGAACATTGTAGATATTGTCCTCTTTTCCCTCTGGCTTACAAAACAGAACTCGGGTTCAGACAGCTATCTTCCCTAAAAGGCACCATATTATGAGGGTGCACAGAAAGGGTGATTATAAACACCACCGAACTCCCTACAATTTCATTATAGACTTTTCAGGCTTAACAGGCTGATTATTTCCTGTAGATCTTCTACTGATTTTCAGATATCTTATAATCATTTTCTAGTTGTTTGTTTATACTCCTGTGGATGAATTATGACCTGGGGCATCCTCGTCCTCCATGTTGGTGCTGGAGTGTAGCTCACAGCAAGGCACTGGCTTAGCATGCATGAGCCCCTGGGTTCAATCCCCAGTACTGCTTAAAACAAATAAATAACTAATGGTCTGCTTTGCTGACATCACCAGGACTACTTTCTCACATGATTTGAAGACTAAAACAAATTCTTACTATGAAATATTCTCCCATATTTTGGAATCTAGAACTCTTCAGAGTGGAATATTTTGGGAAGATGAATAAAATGATGTACAATGCAATCTACAGAACCCCAGGGTTCTCCGAATATTTCTCCAGAGTATAATTTCCAGAGTTGAGTAGGAGGTAGTGAGTGTATCTCCTAACCCAGCATCAGACAGAACAGCTCTGCTTTTACCTATTACATACTATATTTATTTATAAAATTTAATATTACAAATTCTACAACATCAAAAAAAGCAAGAAATTCCTTTGATTAAAACACTATCATCTGAAAGCTTCCACAAAATAACTTTTTATCCATGAAAAAAGGTAGAAAACCATTGTCTTTCATTATCATCATAACTGCATTCATGATCAGATAAACTGACAATTGCATTATTGAGAATATGGTCCTGAAAGCACTGGACGTAAAACAGAAGATCTTTAGACATGCTTCTTTGATGAACACAAGTGACACTGTTATAGAGTAATATACAAAGATGTTTGGCTTCAAAGGACCCCCAAAGGAGCATTAAGAACAGTTCAATTTTAAAATGTGCTGTGTCTGCCTCCTATATAGCTTTATATTGAAATAGTCATTGCAGAACTAACAGTAGTCTTTTTTCCAATTGATTATGGTCCTTGAAATGGATGAAGAGGAAAAGAATAAATTAAAATCCCAATAGAAAATAATATGAGGAGGGTTAATTTTCAAAGTAATTATTATTGAAGAGAAGCCTCAAAGGGTACTACAATAATCTGGGGTCTGTGATAGGTGAACCACTATCATCCCTGAGCAGGAAGGAATGTGTGGAGGGATAGGAGTTACCAAAAACTTAAGAGTAGCAAAAAGTACATTGCCCAGCAATGACTAATGACCTTTGGTTAAGGGTTATCCCAACTCACTTGTTGGAGGAATAAATATTCTAATCTGACCCCTTTCTCCAATCTCCTGCCTTCCCTATTGGCAGAACCTTGCAGTGACACAGAGTTCCCTGGATCCTGGGCAAAGAACAAGTAGGAAAATCGTGGCGAGAACAGGTGGAGCAGACGTTTTAGGAAGGAATTAGGTGGAATTATTCCAACAGTTGAAATATGAGCATTTCTCTCTCTCTCTCTCTCTCTCTCTCTCTCTTTCTCTCTCTCTCTTCCTTCTCCTTAACTGTGGATAATAATAATAATAATAAGTCTTTGGAAAAAGTCACAACCAAATGTTTACATAAACAGTGAGTTCATAAAGAGACAAGGAGAGCAACAAGCATTTTCAAAGGGACCATATATCAAATATGCTCTTTATTCCTTGGAGACTTTGTTGGCAATAAAATAGTGGACTGAAGAGACTGTGAGTCAATTTTGCAACTCCTCATTTTTTTAGGGACCAATCAAGAGACATATTGACAACTCTATGCTGTGTAGACACCAGTGTTAATAAATAAAATTGAAAAAAGTTAGTTACAGGAGCAAGCACTGTATATTGTTTCCCTCTGAAATGTATATTATGCAACCCTGAATAGAAATAAAAACATTTTAAGTGTTCTAAGGAGATACTTGATTCGTGGTTGAGAACATTTCTTGCAGACAAGCCCTCCCAATTTTCCAGGGCCCATTTATGGCCAGTCAGCATGGGAAGAGACTGGCCGTCACAAGTGAGAATGAGGCTGGGAGGTGACCCATCTCTCTTTCTGGTCCCCATAGTCTTAAGTCAAATGCTATCTAAGGCTGTGGGGACCAACTTGAAGCATGAGGAAATCTGAGTCTGGCTGGAGCCCCTTGGTCCCATTTTTCTATATTTAGTTCTCTGGAGCCCTTCTGTCTGGATAGAATTTCATAAGTGCCTCTGACATTTACCGTTTGAGTAGTTGTGGGAAAGTTAATTACCTCCTTTTTGCCTTGGTTTTCTTTCAATAAAACAGAGATATTAATACTACAAACTTAATTGAGGTTTTGTAACAATTTAAAAAGGTAGCATAAGCAGATGCATGTAAAAATAACTCATTAGAATTTTTTTCTATCATGAAAAAGAAATAGTATTACTTCACCAGGTTACTCATTCCGAACACATTTACAAAGAGATGATCACTGTTAATGACATTAGGACTTCTTTACATTTTCCCCCAGCTTTCCTAGAGATCACCACCTAAAAAAATAAAATAAAAAATCCAGTTGATTAAATAAAGCTAAGCAGACTTGCCTGCAGATGTGGAGGAAAAATTGTGCACAATCTTAATAGTGTCTTAGAATGGAAAATCTAAGAGAATATTTATGGAGTTCAGGAATTTAGGCTCAAGTGATCTAAGGCAAGAATAATCTAGGCTTGGGTAAAGTTTGTCACTAAAGATCTCTTGCTGAAAGAATTAGCTATATGAATTTAGACTATACCAGTTATATTTCTGATGAATATTCTGTACGTGGCATGATAGACCATGATAATAAGTATGAAATGTTTGCTTACAGTTTAATCAATCCAATGCATGTTTACATTTTAATATTTCTTGTTTTCAATTACTAGAGGATCCCCAAAATATAAGTAGTAAGGCCAAATGAAGATAAGACTCCCTGTGTTCATTTGGTATGACTACAATATGCAAGACCGAAAATGTTGTTGGGTGTTTTTATGGGGAATGCCAACTTGGCAGTGGTTTTGGGTCCATTATGTGGGGGAAAAGAATATTGTATTATAATCTTCTATCAAAATGAATTTCCTATGTAATTTAATAACCAATAAATACAGCATTAAACTGTCAAAACAAAAAACCCTATCTTCCATTCAATACAGAATAGAACATTTGAACTCACAATAACCAGGATGTAAAAATGTGAAAGACTGCATAGCTATTACTTCTTCCAATTTATTTCATCAGGTTTTCTTCATTTATACAATAGAATGCAAACCAGATTTCTCAATGTTCTTAGTGTTTGTGCTTTTCTTGAAATATGCGGTCACCTTCCATGGATACAACTTGTTCCAAAGGAGTGAGCAAAGCTTTACTGAGGACATGTGTATTTCTCTAATAACCAGATTACCTCTCAGAGCTGCATGTAATTCAAATCCAATAGAAGTCACTTTCTACAATGACTCCTGTCCTTCCCAAGCAGTGTGTCATTATCCAACATTTTAATTTTTGTTATTGAAGTTTAAGGTAATTACTTGATGTGAAATGTCAATATCTTTTCCTTAATATTGTTCCCCAAATATTTGATGAGACTCACCAAAAAGTCTTACAACCAAAAGAAGGTACAATTTAAAGACCCCACACTGAATACCGAACAGACATGGTAATTCTTGATATCAATTAGGGAACTGTCTAGTCAGAAGGACGGGGAAAGGCCCTTAAATTAACTATGCTGTAGGCAAACATTGTCAATGTAAAAGTGAAAATAATAGCAACAATATTTTCTCAACCACCTCTAGAAGCTGGAAATTACAAGGAAACTGATGTTCGACTTGGCATCTTCAAACAGAACAGCCATTGATATTATACTTTTGACCTCTTTAACTACAGGAGGAAAGATTGGGGGAGGCTTTTGGGGGTAAATCTAATTTTCAGAATTATATATATATGTTTATATATATACACACATTATATTTTTTGTTAGAAGCATGCTTGATTATTCAACAAATAAATTTATTAATGAAATTAAAAAAAACTATAGGAAAGATAACTTTGCTGCCTAAGAGCTTTGAACACTGGACTTCACTCAAGGGTCACAGTGGACAAGACTGCATGAAAAATGCAGAAAATAAAGTGATTCTCTGATTATATCCTGTGAATTTTGTTTTTCAAAAATTATAGCACCATATGTGAACAGGGGCTGCTTTGAACTAGGTGACTGTCCAATTTCTTGTCATGCAGCATTCATACTGCATGGATACCACTATCCTCCTCATCCTGATAAAACTTTTGAGATTGCTTCCTCTTGCCAGTACTTCACTGCAGTAAGATTCTCTGTGCTGAGGTTCCCTACATTTGGATTTGCTATGTGTCTTTGGCCTTTGATAGTTCTTCTTCTTTATTAAATGTAGCAATAGTTATCCTAATTGCCAGACGGTTGTCAAAGTATAAATTTCACATTAAAAACATATTTGTCATACACATAGAGAGTACTCATCAAAGTTTTATTTAACTTATTAATAAGGGAGCATGCATAATTTTAAAAATAGGGATTTCACATGGGCACTGAAGACTGATGCTGAAGTTGGGTTGCTAAATTAAATGCAAAATGTTTTAGAAGGCTATAGCTATAACTTTCAGGCTCATTAAATGTAATAGAAAGAGAATAAATTATTGCACTTGATTCATTTATACAACATAAATTCTTAAAATGCTTACTTCCTAATATTTATGTGTCTGTAATATCATAAGCAAGCTATTAAAGTGTCTAAAACTTTTTAAATTATGATACGAAGAAGAATAAGTTTACCAATAATGGTGAACTTCTAGTTAAAAAACAGGTTGAATTTGCTTCATCCTTGTGTTGGATTGTGGTTTGTTGACTGGGTTAAGGTGGGTTTTATATGTTCCTGAATGTCCTTTTCTGAAGGATTCTAGATGCAATTCTGAAGGTGGAATTAAATAGCAGTAATTCTAAGAAGCACGTTGGGATTGATTACAGTGATATTCATTTGCAGAAGCCCCTTGCAGATTCCAGTTAGTCCTTATTGTCCCCTGTTCTCTGCTCATTTGAGGGCAGGACTGAACAATGACTGTCCAAAGCCTACAGACAGATGTTTGACCACAAATACATAGAAACAATGGCTCAGCAAACATTACAGCCTTCCATAGACATCTCCATGGCTTCCGCCTCTGCACCTGCGTCAGCGTCTGGGCATGCTTAGCCATCACCGTGTTTACCTGCAAGCTCTGACAGCCATTCTGACCCATGTTTTTGGTGTAATGACCCTTTGATCATCCCCTCCTGTTCCAGACCTTCATTTCCCCAGCTCCTCCCACATCCCTGTAAAGTCTAATGTCTATAATAAATTCATTATTCCCCAAATGCTCAGTGACTCTGCTTCCCTGTCTGAACACTGGTTGATGCATTCCTACTATTTTAGAGCTGTGGTCTCTGACTGCAACCCACTCATATGAATATTTCCAGCCTTATTCTGACCTAAAGTCTGTCCCCTGGGATGTGGATGACGATGATTCACCCTTACTTAACATTGGACAGTGAGCCTTGTGGAACTGAAAATACTTTACTGCTAAAAGCTCAGATATATCTCAGCTTCTTTAAGACAGTTTCCTCTCCTTAAAGCGATGCCATAGAATGCTAAAAATAGTATTCTCAATCCTGAGGCCATACCATTGTGAAAGCATCAGAGGCAGATCCAGTGTGAAGTAAGAAATAGGTAGCCAAGCTAATCCAGAGCCCGTTTTATACACATGGAAGGGAATTCCCAGTATAACTGTCATTATGAGTTCTCTCAGATGTCCAAAACCATTACTAAAAAGGATCATGCACACATTTTTCTATATATTTGTTTCAAAAATGTTGTATATTGCATTAACAATACTTGGAATTTTTTCATGTGTCAAGTATTTTAAAAAACTGTTTGCAAAATATTATCTCATAATCTCCTCCAAAAAGGCTAAATGAACATAAATATTAAAATGAACATAAATATTATACTCTTTATTTAGGTGAAAAAACTGAGATTGGAAAAAAATATCTTGCCCAAAGTCACACATTTTTCTACATAATAGTAATGGAACTATGAATTTCTTCTCTATAGTATTTCTCCTGCTGATAAGCC
The DNA here is from genome assembly GCA_004027875.1 of Aplodontia rufa. Classification (NCBI taxonomy): domain Eukaryota; kingdom Metazoa; phylum Chordata; class Mammalia; order Rodentia; family Aplodontiidae; genus Aplodontia; species Aplodontia rufa. The sequence goes on from PVKS010026759.1 coordinate 24,395, forward strand.
CCGGAGTTCTACTGGACAGATATTTGCAATGATGCTGACTATGTTCCTATCTTCTGTTGTAACTAGGTACTGCCATTGGGCTATATGTGGGCAATTAAGTAAAAGTAGAAGTGATAGAAAGTAGTCCTAAAGGAAGAAATATGCTCTCTTTTGGGTGTGAATGTAATGGCTAGGTCTTCAGCAGCCATCATGATTCATGAAGTGACCCTGGGACTGGCAGTCAAACACAGTGGAGCAGTATGCTGTAAGAACCCTTGAGTCCCCAAAGCACTGAAACCTCTTAGACACGAGCCTCTGTACTTATATCTTAAAAGAAAAAAATGAATATTTCCATCCTATTTATGAGAATGTTATTTGATATTTTTCTACAACTTGCAAGTGAACTTAATCTCAATGCAATAAAATAATCTTTTTCTTTAGAGCCCCCCAAAGTAAAACAAAGCAATCCTCATTAGAACTATCACCACCAGCCATTCTTAAAATTCTCTTCCTCTTTTGGAAGAATATAAATTAGAAATACATCTCTGGTGTAGGTTTCTAACCTCATGTCTGAGAGTTTAGGTTTAGCAGGAGTCCTTGAAATTGCTGGTTCTCTATCAGCATGATTTCCTGCCAGAGACGAGAACAGAGAGCTGTTGTTCAGTCCTAAGTTCATTGGGGTGGTTGTTTCCGTAACATTGCATTGATGGAAGAGTATATTACTGAGGATTATGAAAATCATAATGACTTCAATCCCATGTGACATTCAGTTGTAAAACTGGAATGCATTTCTTTTCATAAACTTTAAGAGCATAACCCGGATTCACTTCAAAATTTATTTGGCCAAAGCTCCATATCTTCCCTAATATAATTTTCTGCTGTGAGAGTGCTAAATCTGTTTGGGTTTGGCTTGTCTACAAAAGCACACTATTGCTTGAAAGGAATTGTTTTCTTAGAGTTGTGAAAATCAAAGAATGGCAGGAAAATAACATGCTCTTATATATGTGCTTGTGTAAATAAACTCAGCTTTCCCACGAGAGAGCAAACTTGAGTGGCATTTATGTGTACATATACTACTCAAGCTCTAATAGCTTTCCTAGTTCTTACCATTCCTGAGTCTATGTTTCCAAGCATTGATTTTGATTACTAATCACAATTTCAACTAGGAGGGAGTGGGTCTTCAGCTCATCAATTTCACTGATTTGCAGTGACCAATTAGACTTGCATAAGCATCGCGAGTTTACACATCATTTATGCCCTCGGCTCTCAGATCAGAGAAGGACTGATGAATACACTCTATGTTAGGAGTTGATTTAAGTATTGTCATGTGATGACCTTTTAGGAGGTAGAGAAGACCAATTACATTGGGGATTTTAAGATTCCTTGAGACCAACCACCTACAAATTAGTTTCCCCTGACTTCTTGATGTCAGCATTTACCATCAGAACTTCATTGGTCATGAGTGTGTCCCTTATTTAAACTTAAATACTCCTCAAATGAATATATGGTAAGTACATCAGGTCCTTTCTAAAATTTTGAGTAGTCTGTAGAATAATGAGGAACACTGTACCAATACTGGATCTCAGCTCTCCCTTGAGAAAGCAAGCTTGAGTGACATGCTTAAATCAGCAGGAGGATCAGGAAAGTATTTTGACTGTGAACTGGCTGAAAAAGGGAGGTGGCAGGATCAGAGACTTGCTTCTCCTACTGAACTCCTGTTGTTCCCATGTCACAAAGCAGCCACTTGAAAATGTACCAACTTACTTCTCAGTAACACTGTGAGATATTACACTGACATCACCTCTTAGTAATGTCACTACATTAGTAAGCAATATCAACGTGAGATATTACTTCTCCATATCAGTGTGTGTGAGGCAAAAAATAAAAAAGCTGTTGAATCCACCTTAAAAAACAGAAAAAATAAACTACTTAAACAAATGTATAACTTGATAAGATCAAAATGGTTTTTCCAATATGTTTCTTTGAATTCACTAAATTGAGCAGCTTTTGAGGGGCATCGATTAGGCTAAGCCAGAAAAAGAAGGCATGAGGTTAATCGTGTCCCTCACTGAGCAGGCAGGAAGGGAATGAATGTTGAAGGTAATGCCCCAGCTGGGTGAATCATTCCACGTGAAAACTTGGACCAGCATATTCAGCTCATTTACTACAGAACAGTTTCCTGTTTTCTTCTCTTAGTCCAGATTACTTTCTAGAAGGAAAAAAGTATTCAAGTTCTGGGAACCCATTTCCATTTCCTCAGGGTCAAATTCAAATACATAATCCAACTTTGACTTTCTAGGCACCCCCCACTTTCAAAGAGTTGAACCTGCAATAAGGAAGGAAGATAATCCATGAACATTGTCCCATTTCTCATTTAAAATAGCAGGATCTATGTAGACCTGAACTACAGAGGATACATCAAAGTAATCTCATTAGAATTTGGTCCAGGGTTGACCTCACTGACAGCTTCTATCCAAATTCTAAATCCACTCCCCTGTGAACAGTCCAGAAGCCCCGATATAGCCAGAAATCCTATCCATAAGGAAGTGGTTTGCTGACGGATGTAGGTTCAATTGCTTTTAGTTTCCCATTTTGATTTCACCTTTTTTTTTTTAAATCATTCTTCAGTAAAATAAGGCCTTAATAAGTTGTTTTTTAGAAGTAAAAGCACTCTACCTACAGACCCTTCTTTGTTAAATTAAATAACTTTGTTATTGCACATTTGACTTAATAGAGCTCCTGCTTCTAATGTAGTAATCATTGCAAAGAAAATCAAGTTAAGGCAGCCGGTCTGAAAGAGTGACTCCAAAATAATAAATAACAAATGTACACTAGACAGTGGGATCCGAGAGTCCAGAAGCATGCACTTATCTTCATTTGGAAAATCCTATTTCTATTCACATATATCTATCTGAGGGGCCCAAACATGACAATAACAAAAATTAAGTTCCCAGGAATTGCCTTCATGTTCATAAGCTTGAGATCACAGTCTGGCTTCTAGTTTCCTAATTCCTAGAGTACTATATGACCTACTTCCATAAACACATCTCGGAGACTTAGAAAAGCTGCCCATATTGGTGTGGGTTCAAGTCAAATGGCACTGAGACGCACAAGAATTTCTGGGTGACTTTTATTTTCAAACGTATTATAATCTTAATGTATTAAGTTTGTTACTACTCTAACAAGTAGCAATATGCTGTACTCAGCTCTGATTTTTTTAAGAGAGAGAGAGAGAGAGAATCAATTTTATTTAGTTTTTCCTGTGGCTTTCGTTGCTCCAACACTTTGTTGTGTACGTGGTGCTGGGATTCGAACTTGCGTCCTTGCTCATGCCAGGCAAGCACTGTAACTGTTGAGTCACTCGCTCCAACCCATAATCTCTGATTTTTAAGCAAGAAAAAATATTTTCTTTCTTCAACTTGCCTGAGTTTATTCACATGCAATGGTTTCTCAATTATGTTGGTAATTTCATTTATTTCCTTGCATGCATTTAAGAAAATACTTATTCCTGGTCAGATAAGAGAAAAAAGTTATGCTCCTTCCTTTCCCTTCACAGCTTAAATCAGTGAAAGAACTACACTGTTCCTCAAGATTCTGAAGTGAAGCATTTGGAAAAGAAAAGAAATTTGCTTCTCTTTACAAAGAAGGCTCTCAAGAGAACTAGACTTTGGAAGACTGGCTTACCAAATAAAAGTAATACAGGCAGTTTTTGGTAAAATTTTAAAACTTGACTGTATTACTGAACTTAGTCTATTCATCATGGAAAAACAACTATTTTCTCATGTGCTTATTCTACCTACAAATGTCTCCAAATCATCAGTTACCTGCATTGTAAATTTTGAATCTAAAGCTGTTTAAGAAGCTGCAGACTGGTACAGCCCCTCTGGAAAGCAGTATGGAGAATCCTTAAAAA
>PVKS010026760.1:0-28274 GCA_004027875.1 Aplodontia rufa
TCTTCCTGTGAGGGACACCGGGGTTGTTTCCATAGCCTAGCAATGGTAAATTGAGCTGCCATGAACATCGATATTGCTGTGTCACTGTAATGTGCTGATTCTAAGTCCCCTCCTTCAAAATCTATTGGTTGATAACTCACCCATGGATCATACAATGTTATTTTGCTTTTACTAAGTGCGTCAGATATTTCAAAGAACATACATATTAATGATTAATGTTGATACTCAATCGTCTTTTTCTTAGAAAGGACCAAAGGTTTTGTTTATATTTTTTTCACAATGTCTAACGAACAGTAAACCTTCAAGAGCTAGAAGGGTTGGAGGTGATGGCACCTGAACACGCCTCGCAGTGCTGCAGAAATGGGCCCCGCTTGGCACGCTCCAGTTTCATTCAGAGTTCCACCTCTTCCCAGCAGCACTCCCTCACACAGGGTTGCTCATTTAACTTCTTGAGCCTCAATCTCATCCTTAAAACATGATTACATGCCTACAAGGATGACACTTAAGCATTTGAGATTGTATGCATACTAAAGTGGAACCTTGAAAAGGATCATGCATGAATGAGGAATTATTATACCACTAAGGATGTATTGTTGCTACTATTCACACTTTGGCTCTTGAAGAATGAAGAAGAAAAATAATGCAAACCACCCCTTCCAGTGGCCCCTCCACAACCAGAAAGTACTCATCCACTATGCTAGAAGTTATTTAATTAAAAGATAAGCTGGGGGCTAGAGCAGTTGCTCAGTGGTTATAGTGCTTGCCTGGCATATGCAAGGACATGGGTTCAAACCCCAGCACCACATATACAATGAAGTGTCAGAGCAACAAAAACCACATGAAAAACTGAATAAAACTGACTCTTTGTTTCTCTCTCTCACTGTCCGCCTCTCAAAAAAAAAAAAAAGCCTGGGTATAGTTTAATTTTTCTTAGAACGTGATGAGTCTAAACTCTTCTAGGGGAGAAGAATTAAGAGTCAGTCTGTCTATCAGAGTGAGGAAAGGGCTAAGCTATTCCTCACAGGGATGAATAACAAAAGAAAGTCCTAGGCTATCTTCATGGGTGTGAGAAGCAGCTCTTAACTGGAGAAATTTGTATTTTTCCCAATGTTTTCCCACAGGTTAAGTATTAAGCCCTGGGCGATGGGGGAGGACAGTCCTACAAAGTTCAAAGACACTAAGAAATGATCTTTAGAGCCCTTTCCTCATGGAAATACCAGCAAACGTGATTAATATCGTAGGTGCTCTCCAACCTCCCATGGCTCTTCTAGTTTTCATGGTGTGAATGTGGTAGGTGTTTAGTAGAACTACATTTCACATTTGAAGTCTTGATCTCTTTCTGGGCTGCTGATATGCAGTATGATGCTCTCTGAAGATGCTGGGCGGTGATGGCAAGTGACAGCTTCCACTCCACCACAGGGTCACCAGGTTAAACGCCAGCACTCTACAGGTCCCTGTATGGCTAATCTGTGATGCCAGTTAGTTTTGCTAAAGGCATCTTTGACTTTTGGTATTTTCAACTTCCAGTGGGCTTATCTGACATCGTAAGTCAGAATAGCATCTCTATAAACAAGAGTACAATCTAAAAAAGGGCTTTTTCAAGTTTATTATTTCAGAAAAAGCACAGCAAGAATATATGAAGGAATATTCCAAAAATTTAAAAAAACATTTGTCTTTTTCATCTGTAAAATATTAACAAAGTAAGTACTTTAAAATTTTACTTCTAGTTGAAATATGTGTGCTAAGGGTAGAATATGAATTTTCAGGTTAGATTTTCAGAGGATAGGTTCAGCCTTCCTGCTGGCATTGTTTGTATTGAAAGAGAATGACGTCCATGTTAGTCTTAGACAATAATTAATTGTGTCCATTCCCTGTGTACACCCCGAAGAGTGGAAGCACTAATTGGGAGGCACTCTGTAATAGTTGTTGACTTAATTAAAACAGTCAGTACCATTGTTATTAAAGGTGAGATTTTGTACCTATCCAGGATTATTCTATGGGAGGCAGGGTTTTATTAGAAAAAAAAAAAATCACAGCCTTTGTATAGAGATGTCACTGTATTTGGGCCTCCAATTCTCCCTTTATTGCAAGCCTGGAGAAACAGCATAGGTCCTCGTTTTCAGTTTTCCTCCCTGAACTGGGATAGGACCCTTCCTCAGAGACAGATTAGGAGATTCAAAGAAGGCGCCTGCGCATTGCAGTGGCTATTTTCCACTCCACGAGATGCAGGCTACCCCACTTTAATTCTTCTAAGGACGGTGCAGTTCACTGGCAAAACCTTTATACAGAAGGCAACCTGAAATTAAAGAAGGTTCATACAACTACTTAAGGGCTCCAAATTGTGTCATTGCTAGGTCTTTCTCCAGATGTAATGACATAGCCATGTAATATACCCCTTTACTTTCTCTGGCCGCAAATCCCCATCTGGATCCAGTCTCAAAGCCCTCCCATTCACCCTTCACTCTATACAGAACTTTCCAAATCTGATTAGATCATCCCCTGATAAACATCCTTATCAGAGATTCTATTGCCTGGATGTTCCTGAGAACATCCAGATATGTTTCCTGTGGTCTATTAAATTCTTGAAGTGCTGTGTGTGTTTTTATGGATGCCATTTTCTGCTAAAATGGAGTGTAGTTCATCAGATTTTGAGAGTTGTACCTGGTCTCACCCATGGACTATAAATCCTGGAGAAGCCCTAAGCTCCTCAGTGTAGCAAGACAGCAATGAACCCACCTTCCTCTCTTCCCTCCCCTCCAGACTTAAACACTGAATAAATTTTTTTGCACCCACATTAGACTGCTTTTGACTCTGACCCTTGGCTTCTCTCGGGATCCTCCACTTGACCTGGGCTAGAAGCATGTTGCATGAGTTTTGGATCCAGCATATCTTGCCACTTCAAGTCATCATGGTAATAAGAAGTACTATTTTATGAATTGCAAAAGTAGAACTACATACTGTAAAATAAACAAACATAGAAACTAAAACTCCCCTAGGATTCCATGCCCCAGAAAAAAATCCCCTTTAACACTCTTTGTCCTTTCAGATTTTGTTCATTTCTCTGTGTAGATTTGTAATTAAACAAACTGTACTCACTTTACAAAATGGGGTCATCAATTAGATTTCCTATTCTGCAACTGAATTTACTAGTATGCATGCTATGGTCACTTTCACATGCTTTTAAATAAAGAATTGCCATGTGTGTATCTAAAATGACCCTACAGGTGATCCATTTGATAGTTATGTTGTTAGTATTTGTTCTTTTCTCAAATATAGCTCCTGTCATCAGTCTTGGTCATATAATTTTATGTACTTATCTGAGTATTTCTGAATAACTTTCCTAGAAGGTGAATGGCATATGCATAATTTATACCTCGTTAATACTGGTAAATCACTCGTCCAATGTTCATGTCTACGAAGATGCTCACCAATGTGCATGCATCTTATAATTAGTCATTTGTGCCTGTTTCTCACTCTCAGTTGAGTCCATCTCAAGGCAAGCATGGTGCCAGTACATCTTTGATCCTTCCCTACTGCTTCCAGTGGTTACACAAAATAAACCTTGTACGAATAAGTGATTGAACAGATAAGCAAAAGAACAAATGAATGATTCAGTAGCTTCTTTAGACTTCTCACTAACTGTATTGGGCAACTAATATTTGCAGATCAGAGGATGCCTTGGTCTACTGTGTAACGCTTTTTGGGTAAAAGAATGTGTCTGGGGTGGGCTTTTTTGCTGACTTTACCATAACTAACCCTGGCCTATTCTTTTTGGGTCTCAGTTTCTTATCTCACAATGAGGATATTGATATGAGTCTTTAGATCACCCAATTATGGTTTTTGTCCCTGTTCCCTGTTGCAAGCCATAGTTTCTTCACTTCTTTCCAATCTCCACACCAGATATTCCAACAATGAAAGAACCTCAGGGTAAGGTTGGGGACCAACATCAAAGACTCTCAAACTTTTCAGTCTTCTGCATACATTTATTCCAACTCTGTACATTTTAGAATATGGAAAATTATCATAGAGCAAAGGCAATAAAGGCAGCAGGAAACATTTTCACATATGTTAAGCAGGAATTTCATGCCTTAGGCATCACACAAATGATGAATGCCCACCTTGGTGTCATTAAAATAGATGTTGGCAGTCCAAATAACATTTGTACAGCGTTTTGTGCTTTGTGGGATATTCATATCTGAGGGCTCTTTGAATAATGAAGATAATGAGAGAATGAATTGTGAACTCTTTGAAAAGAGAAGTTCTTGGTCAATTGTTTTAAGAGTCCATAAAGGCAGGAACATTCCTGATCTATATCTCTGCCCATTGGCCTCGGTGATCACTATCATTGTTTCTAAACCTTTAGTAACAATACTTCTATTTAAAAGAAAAATTTATTAAGGGTTTTGGGCTGATATTGAAAACAGTCAGTGTTATAATATATGAAATAAATATATATATGTAGATCCACTGTTAATCACACCACACAAAGCTACTTTTACATCTACCGTCTGGACATCCATTTTTCTGTACATACTTTGGGGTCTTGGGTGATTGTCCTGAGTTTCCTCTCCCATAGGACACTTGATCCTCTTAACATTGCTATACTTCTCACTCACCCATCTATGTGAACAGCAGCCCAATGTCACTGCCTCTGACTTATCATACTCACTTGATAGGTGGCTCTATTTACAGTGCTAGGAGAAAAAAATTACTCAGCTTCTTCAACTGGAACAAAAGGCCCTTTATTCTCTGGGCCTCTGTACCAAACCATATCAGATGAATCTCATTTCCCATCTCAAACTGTATATGGCCAGAAATACACAACTGCCAGGGGTTCGGAGTGCTACCCGATGTTCTTCACTTGAGTGTGCTGAACTTCACCTGTAAGTCCCCCTTCTTCTGCCTCGTAGGCCCTGTGCCAAGGTCCTTCCTTATCCCTGATTGTGTACTTTCTGCAGCTGCCTTACCCATGTGCCTGTGTCTCCATTTTGACTGTAAACTCTTTAAGGAAAAAAAGAAACACTTGATTTGTTCACCTTTTTAATAAATACACAAATGGTGCCTTGTGACTGCTTAGCAATTGTTAAACTAAATAGATTCTTTACTGTTGCAAACATGGATTTCTAAAGCCTGATGGATGAGTCATCTGGATAAGGCAAGTGAATAAAGTGATGTGCCCAAGGTTAGACACTGAATGAGTAATAAATCTCAGCTTAAAACCCAGGTTTCCAAGCAAGCAATGCCCATGTGTTTTCCTCCCCAGTGCAGAACTTCTTGTTCAGGCTGATTGCCTTGGTTGATTCTAGACCTCAGTTAATGGGACCGTATTCTTTCTGCCTTCTAGGGTGGACACACAGGGCCTATGGGGCCTCCATCTGTTCCCCCTTCATTCCGCCCCGAGGATGAGCTCGAGCACCTGACCAAAAAGATGCTGTATGACATGGAAAATCCACCTGCTGATGAATACTTTGGTGAGTGGGGTTAAGCACTGACTTCTGAAGGAAAGGTCCTGTTGCCCTTTGCTTACTGAGTCATGAGTACCATCCCCACTGACGATCAAATATTTGAGTCTGACTGCTGGAGAGCTGGTGTGCATGTACACACCGCTGAGTATTCTGTGGATTGTGTTGGAAACTACCATAAATGGGAGATCTTCTTAGTTTGTACTATAATCTCAGTGGCTCTTGGAGTTTCTTGAGATGAAGAGATGAATATTTATTTATTTTCTTATTTTTAAAGAAGGGCATTGATCCTATGTATCATTTCATCTGGCCTTTGTTTCTCTGACACTTATTTGTGTATGTGGTGCTGGGATTCAAAACCAGGTCTTTGCACATGCCAGGCAAGCACCCCAACTGCTGAGCCACTGCTCCAGCCCTATGTATGTATTACAGTGCTAGAGGTTGAACTCAGGGTCTTGTACATGCTAGCCAAGTGAGCTGCATCCCCATAAATTTGATTCTAAGATATAATTGTTGGCAACTTATTAGCTAAACCTTAAGAAAAAAAGTCAGGTTGCTGTATACATTCAGGTTTTTTGCTGTTCTAAGATTCATGGGTGTGGTTTAAACTCCATACTCTCAATCCTTTCCCTGTCTGAGTTCAGGTAAATATGTTCCCTTTGTATTTTTAACTTCTACCATTCTCAAAACTGTAAATAACTAAGAGCAATTCATCCTTTCAGTCCATTCGTGTGATGCACATTTATGAGCTATATGCCAGTTATGAGGAACTGTGAAGACCAGTTGTCAGGAAGGTTTTAATGGTTCAGAAGTTATCAGACAAATGCAGAGATAATTGCTAGTCTAGGTAAGAAGCGATAAGAGCCATAAGAAGGGCAAGGTCAGATGTCACAAACTTTAAAAGTGCTATCAGGAACATCAGGAATGTTTTATAAAATAATTGGTGGCAGTTGAACCTCGACACTTTAAACCAATGCCTCTCAAATTTTCTGTGGTAAAGACCATTTCCCCTAGTCTGCTGGAGACCAATGTCTTTGCAGCCTATAATTAAAATTGATTGCTGAGAAAATAAATACAAAATATTAAAAAAATACAAAGTGGAAAACCAAGTTTTATTAAATTTGAGAGATTAAAAATTTACTCAAGTTGTTGTAATAAGGTTTAGACACTCATTCTCTCTTCACTTGTCTCATACCAAGGTGATAAACATTTCTTTGCCAAATAACCATCTGAGGACCACTTTCTGAGTGGTTGCATTGAGGACATGTGGAGAAAGGCCATGTGGGGAGCAGGCTGAGTAAAAACTCAAAGGTGGAAAAATCGCACAGGGATTTTACTTCTTCAAATATTTTGTTTTTTCTTTTCTTTTTTCCCCCTGTCTTCCTCCCTACTTCCTATTTGGGAATTTGTAATGAAAGGTAAACTAAGGGCACTGGCCCAAAGCCACATAAAGGATAGAGTGGGAGGTACGGTGATGTGAAAAATATGGCCTTTATTTGTATGCAGGTGGCAGTGTGGCTTAACTAAAGAGCACATGGGCGGAAATAGAGAAGGCTGGTTCTGATCCCTTCTGTGCGCAGGGCTGGTGAAGCAATATGAGCATGTCCCGCATCTGTCTGAGCCCCATTTCCCACCTTGGTAAATCAGAGAGGTACAGCAAATATTCTCTAGCTACTGTTTCAACACTAGTAAATTCACTATATAAACAGTATTAATCCAAAGAAATACAGCAACAAAACAAAATATAAGTTGATGGAGATTGGCACAAATGCAAGTATAATATAGTAAAGCAAAACAAAAAGCCAACAGAAGTCTCTAGTTGTATGAAAATAAATTAAAGTGTATCATGCTCTTGTTATTACAATGGGTGGAAGGTGCATACTGAAGTCTAAATCTAAAAAATAGTAGAGAATGTTATAAATGAAAAGTAAGGTCTATTTGAATAGATTACAATGAAAATCTGACTTCCATGTATATGTGCTTCAAATATCATATTAGCAATAAATAGCAATAAAAAATTGAATATGGACAATGACTGTGTTAATGAAGATGTATTGAACATGCTGGGTAACAGATACAAGTTATTACCTTGCATTCAGGAACTATTCTTGCTCTATTACATACTAGCTTAGAAAACTTGAGCAAACTACTTACTCTCTAAACATTTATTTTTGTCTTATCTATAATATGGAAATAATATCTATATTATACTGTCATTGTGAGTAATGAATGAAATATTTATAGAAAGCACTTAGCCAAGTTCTTGGCATGTAGAATATGCTCAATAATCAAAGTTCTCCAATGCTCTTGAGGCTTGCAGTTTATTTAAGAAAATAAGATATGCCCTTTAAAAAACCATCAGTAATACTTGATTTATATTTAATTTCCTAGCAACAATAGAACATGTGTCACCAATTGGTAAACGATTATTGCCAAATGTAGATTATTAACCATAAGGAAAATCTGAAGAAAAAAAAAGATGGCTAACTTTTATGGAGTGTTTATGATACAGCAACACTATTTTATGTACTTCACAAAAATTAACTCATTTCATCCTTGCAGAAAAAAAAGACCCTGGGAAATACATGCTATTATCATTTCCAGATTAGAAAATTCAAGTACAGAAATATTAAGTATTGTTCAACTGATAAGTTACAAGACTCTATTAGAATCCAGGATCAAGGCCTATATCATTAAACACAATAGTGTAGGAAGTAGGGAGAGTTAGCCAAGCTTCATAGTTAGAAAATAGTTTATGGAGCCAGGCGCAATATAGCACATGTATAATCTCAGTGACTCAGGAGGCTGTGGCAGGAGGATAACAAGTTGAGAGCCATCTCAGTAATATAATAAGGCCCTAAATAACTTAGCAAGACTCTGTCTCAAAATAAAAAAAGGACTGGAGATGTTGCTCAGTGGTTAAGTACCTCTGAGTTCAATCCCTGATACTAAAAACAATAAATAAATAAAAAAGAGTTTTGGAAGAGCTTAGCTTCAGGTAGATGGAAAAACAAGAGGTAGATACTCTCTTCTAAGATAAAATAAAGAAAACACGAGTTGATTCAAGACTGCTGAAGGAGAATATACTTTTTTTAGAAAACATCCAAGGGCAGGCACTCTTCTTTGGGAGCAGGCTGGGGCTTACCTTTAAAAGTTGCTTAGACAGTTCACAGTAGCCAAATTATGGAAGCAGGCGAGGGGTCCATCAACAGATGAATAGACAAAGAAAATGTGGTGCATGTACACAGCAGAATTTTATTCAGCAATAAAGAAAAATGAAATCATGTCATTTTCAGGATAACATATGGGACTTGACACCATCACGTTAAGCAAAATAAGTCAAACTTGGAAGGTCAAGGGTCATATGTTTTCTCCCATATGCATAAGTTAGGAAGGAAAAAGGAAAAGAAAGGTGGGAGTGGATCTCATAAAAATCAAAGGGAGATCAGTAGAGGAAAAAACCATATGCTGGGAGGTATGAAGGGAGAGGCAAGTGCTGGGGAGTGATACTGGCCAAATGACATTGTTATATTGTGTGCATGTAAAAATATGTAACAATAAATCCTATCATGTGCAGCTATAATGAACCAAATAAAAAAACGTGGAAAAATTTTTAAAAATAGTAAAAGGGTCTTAGAGGCTGATAGGGATCTGTGCAGAGTTGTATTTTATTACAACACAAGACAAAGTGACAACTGATTCAATGAAAATGCAGCCAGTATTCTTGGACAATTCATAAAACTAAGAGGAAACATCCAGAAGCAGGTATGGAAAGGGGTTTATGAAGTTGTTAGCCTTTGAGTCACGCTTTAAAATTAAGGTAGTTAGGATGTTGAAATAGGAAGATAGTAGAGAAGTGAGTTCATTTTTGATGAGGGGAATTTTGACATAACAAAGAAGAAAACCAGTGAAGTGAAGTACGTATGTGGGAAGTAGGAAATGGGGGAAACATTTGGGTATAGAACAGGACCAATGCATAAAAGGCTTTTAAACCCTGGATAAAGGCTAAGGATTTTCTGTTCTTGAACAAGTCCTTGTACGTCTCTGAGATCAATGCCAGGGGTTGTAGCCCATGTATAGCGATTGGGAGGTGGCTTCCCGGCAGAGTGCCTTGAGTGGAATGGCAGCTCTGACTCTTACGAGCAACATGAAGTCAGGAGGCAGAGAACATTTAGCAGAATAGTTATTTACTGTTCCACTCTTTAAACACTTGCCATGCAAACATCCCTGTGCATGCCACTGTGCTGGGCCGTGGGGAAATACTGATGCAGAGGCTGTTCCCTTGGGAGACTCGCAGGTCCTGGGACAAATGGGAAAGACAAAGAATTCAATGCAGATGTCAGCTCTGGGTTGAATGAGATTTAGGAACCATTTGAAGATGGAAAAGAGGGTCTCTATGTTTGTCTAAAGGAAAATTACTGAACATTGTGTTTGGGCCAGGAGGACTTGACCTGACAGAGATGGGTAAAGTTCTCATTCACTTTCTATCTGAATTTCACATTAGGTCTATTTTGGGCTGGAGATAGGCCTCGTACCACCCTAAAAGAGCTTCACTCTTTCAATAGCGTAATCCCTGGCCTCAACCAAATCCCATTACCTATTTTCATCGTCTTTTTGCCTATTTAATATTGGAGTTTTCATTGAAGCAAGCGCTGATTTGTTGAAGCATGTTATGTACTTTCAGGTCAAAGATCCCTAGCTGGACTACTTCCTGCTTCAGGGAGTCAGCAGGAACAACTTGTAAATAAGTAGTATTGGCAGAGTAGGCTTCCTTCTGATCATGCCCCTTTCTATCTACGAAACCTTTTTCCCCCTGTAGTGGAATGATTCATAATACGTTATTGTTTTTTGTCCTTAGCCTCTCACTACTTGTAATGGTTTCCGATTATATTTGAAGAATATTTGTAATTATGGTATGCTTAAAAGTATTGGGAGAAGTATCAAAAAAAATCACCTCACAGATGACTTAAGTACAAAGGAGACAAGGTACCTTTACAGTAGAGAGAGCTGCTGGAAACCATCTTCATCCAAGTGATGAAATTCCATATCACTCGTATGGAGCAAAATGCCATGCACCAAATGATAGGATGCAGGAAGAACACAACATCATTTGTGTTGTTTACTTGCTAGATTATACATAACTGCAATCCACCATTAGGAAATTTTTAAAGTCCAGATGATGGGACATTTTTAAGATACCTATTCAGTTCCTCGAAGTTGTCAATATTGTAAAAGCCTATTCTTGATTAAAAGATACCCAAGAAACTTGCGTTTTAAATGCAAGCTTTGAGTTGTGATGGAATTCTGCATGAACAGCAACAAAGGCAAAAGTAGAGAATTTTCAATATAAACTCTATTTTGGAAAACACACCGATGTTTTTTTCCTTGAGTAAACAACCGGAATGATATTGTGGCTATGTAGGAAAATATTCTTGTTTTTAGAAGCTGGGTGTTGGAGTATGGAGTGGAGTGTCTTGATGTCTGCAACTTTGAAATATTGAATGAGATATAAAGAGAGGATATGTAAGTAGGAGTAGAGATAAATGTGAGGAAGGGGACTTGCTGCAGGTTCAAACAGTTCAAGATGTTAGAAGTGCAGTTACAAGGGCCCTCCTCTTCCCAAAAAAAGTGTATTGAAATCTGTCACAAATTAATTATCTGAAGAATTTGTCCTTGGGTGGGTAGAGTGACTGACATTCCTGCAATCTTCTAAACTTGACTGTCCTGATGACTGGTGGGTCTCTCTCTTATAAGGAAAGAGGCGAATGATGGAAAGAGAGAGGAGAGCAGTGGCTCAACAGTAACACAGGTTTGTTCTGGAGAAGTCTGTGGAGTCCTAGACTCCACTGGGCCCCACCTGCTGCTTACAGCATGGGGTAGATACAGAGGGAAAGAGAGGGAAAGGGGGCCAAGGTTGGAGTTTGTTGGTTAAAACAGAAGTTTTGGTACAGTGTGAGTTTTCTGAAAAGGGCCCAGAGTCAACAGATTCTGACAAGAGCCTGAGTCAGAAGATTTCGAAACAGTGAGTAGGGGGTTTGCTGTCTGGCTCACATGAGTGATTTCTGGTAGTCTTCCATCTCCATCATTCCAGACTCTAAATGGATAATAAAGAGTTGGGTTGATGATAGCAAGTTTTTATCCAGTTAGTGTGTAAACAGACAGAAATATTCATTCTGCCTAGGAAAAAGATTCCTGATTATAACTGAAGCAGCCAGAGAGGTGATAGGAGATAACTTGATTAGCTAGAGGCAGAGTCTTATAGGGAAATTTTAATGGGAGTGTGTGGTGGGTGGTCACACTGGGCTTCGAGATATCCCACACTGTGGCTAACACCTCAGGGAGGAGAGCTGACAGGGATGTTAGAGGGGAAAGAAAGGCTTCGGGTTGGCATAAGAGGATAAAGGAGTGTGGGGAGCTAAGGCGGATATTAAAACAAATGGAGGCATTGAATTTGGCTAGGATGTTCCTAACAAAAATAGGAGTTGGTTGTCTACATGTGAGTGTGGCCTTCCATTCAAGCAGCCAAAACCAAAAATGATTCAGCCTAGGGTTTTTAGTCTGGGGTGGTGGGATCCCATTCTCTGGGGTCCCCATTTTCTATCTGCCTACAATCTATCTATCTCCTGTCTCAATTCTCCTCTGAAGAGGAGCTTCACTATTGCCAGGGGAAAAGGGTGATGACCGTTTTGGCTTCTTTGTGCTGGCAGTGGGCGTTGGCCGTGGCAGTCAGGGAATCTCTCCTGAAGGTCCATCTGAAATACCCTTTTCCACGTGTCTTGTCTCCTTACCAGACGCATGTGCTGCCTGTTCTGGTGAGATGAGAATCATTGTCGTGGTGATGACACATGCTGGTATTTACCTAAAACTCCACAGTTTAAAAGCCCAGTCTCAGCCACAGTATGACTAACAGATCTAGTAATTTTGTCTTTATTTTTCCGATGGGGAAACAGAGACTCAGAATGTCCCAATGAATTGTTCAAGGTTACGTAGCTGATATTTTCAGGATTTGGACCCACCTTTCTGATATCACATCCATTATGATACTTTACCATTATAGGAAGGCTAAAGCTGTCAGCGCAGACTGCTGGGAGTTGGTTTTTATGATTTCATGTCACCCTTTTCCTTCAGAAGTCAAGATCTTCAAGTGAGAGACAGAAGGACCAGTATGGTCCTAGGCTATATGTTTCTTATTCTGGACTTCAATGTCTCTGATGATGATTTCACCTATCTTTGACAACATGAATTAACTGATAGTACACTAAACATGGGCTTTTTGGCATAGCTCCGATACTTATCTTAGAAGATAGCAGTCATAAAACCACCTTATCAACCTTGTTAGCTGAGTAGTTGATTCTGGGGAAAGGCAAATCACTGAGAGTCACAAGTCATCTTTTTTCTCAAATCAGTTCTTGATAAAACATCAAAATCAAGAACCCTCAACTGCATCTCAGTTGAGTCTATTTTTAAATGTTTTCTCCTGAAAAGATGGTAGTTTTAAGTGTTTCCATGACATCCCCTGTACCTCTTCATTTTAAATTGTGATCTTTCTATTTCACCATTTGGTAAACACCAAAGAGGATGAACCATAATAGAGTAT
Source organism: Aplodontia rufa (assembly GCA_004027875.1). Lineage (NCBI taxonomy): Eukaryota > Metazoa > Chordata > Mammalia > Rodentia > Aplodontiidae > Aplodontia > Aplodontia rufa. The sequence continues at coordinate 13,060 of PVKS010026760.1, forward strand.
TTGGTTGAGTCCTGCCTTCCAAGGAAAGATAAAGTCTCTCTGTCATTCACATTCACTATCTACTCGGATTTACATTTCGAATTTGTGACATTTCCCAAGTATGCACACCTATCTTTCCATCGACAAGGATGTCACCAAGTGGGGCTCTACACACTGCCCTAAGGAGCAGGGAGGAAACCCAGAAGGAAGTTGGAGGTAGGAGAAAGCTCTTCTCTCATTGGATGAACTGGGCAGTGGACTTTTGGTCCTGCTCATTTACGCAAGCCCATACACCTTGGCTCAAGTGCTTGCATTTTGGAGCAATCTGTTTTCCTGGAAAAGCACAAAAGTATGTTTATACTTGAAGAGATTTTCAGTTCTAGTGATAGATGCTTAGAATAAACGAGTGGTGATGAACTATAAATTAGTATAATTTAGGGTAAATTCAGAATTTAAAAGAGGAGAGGGAGAATTTTTAAATTAGCTATTAAAATGAATGGGTATCATTGCTAGAAAATTGGGAAGCCTGCATTGCTAACTGCCAGCTCTGATGCTGGTCTGTTCCAGGCAGTATTGAGGGGAAAATATAAAGGAAAGCTATGTTTGTCTCTCGAAAACTTTGAGACATCTCTTTAAAATTACCAGAGATTTTTTTCCTGTTGATCCTCTCAGTTCATGCTTTCATTCATCTTGAACCGGAAAACATGTTTCCATGTAAAAGATCCCACATGTGTGTGCCTGTGACACAACATGATTTTCATTAACAGTATTGCTTCTGAAAATAAAGTAGGCTTGGATAACCCAGGCTGAAAACAACACCATCGGAATACAGTACCTCTGGAAGAGGATGTTATGATATATCTGAGGATGGACTGAAAATATCTGACAGCATATTTTTAAGCATGGAGCCATAATTATCTTGGCATTGTTTATATGGTGTTGTCTTGTTCCTTCTTGTAAAAAATAAAAACTGAAGTGTGTAAGTCTTAAAATTGTTTCATGAGCTATTTGAAGAATCACTATGCCTTCAAAGCAGCACTAGGTAAATTCTCTTCACAGAACTTGGCATTTATCTAATTGAATTTGTTTATCTCTCAGAGTTGTTAGTGGAGAATATTGAGAATTTTTGCATAAAGCCAGGAGTGTGTTCCAGTGGAACTAGGCTTTATTCTTTCACAGTACAATTGGACTGAAGAGCAAGACTTGAGGCAGCAGGAACATTAACACAGGCAAAGGCTCCAAAGAAGCTGTGAATAGGAATGCGATATTACTTTAAAAGAAACACCAACCCACCATGCTTGGTGCTGGTCACCTCAATTGAGATGAAAATGGAAGACTAAAGATTGTTCATATAACAATAGGGACAACGATCCATTTCCTATCTATATTAATTGAACCAACTCATGAATGGGCGTGTCCAAAACACTGACTGAAATACTGAAATTAGGAGCCATCATCTGAGATATAGTTGAAGATCATAAGAAAGCTTCCATCCCTGTCTGATTAGTATTGGAAGCCTGCCATATGCAAAAGGATTTGATTAATATTTGTGATTCCAAAATTAGCAACAAAGGCATGTGAGAGGGAGTTGGCAAATTCCCATTCAGTATAGTGAAATGATTTTTTTTTTTTTTTGACAGACAAAGTCCTTAGAAAAATCTGTGCCAAAAACCAATAACCTTTCTTAGGGAAGATTGTGATAGATATTAAAGCAACCAGTATATAATTAGATTCTATTTCACAGCTACTGTACAACCTTGCTATTTTGTGACTTAGGCATATAAAGTTGCTAGGGAGTGAGCCTTGTATCCAATTGCAAGTCCTATCCCTCGCCCCCCAGTTATTATTACAGCTAACATAATGCTTTCAGAGTACTCTTATACTGTCATGTCATTTGAGCTAGACAGTAGCCCTGCAAAACAAACTAATGGTACATTTATCCCCATTTGGCAAATGAAGAGATGCAAGATTTGAGTGACTGAAAGGCTTTCTGCCCCCTAGGACCTCCCACTGCCCTCATAGAACCAATGATTAGCAGGATTGCACCACAGCCCAGGCTTACTCACTCCAAATTCTGTTCTTCTTCCACCATGTTGCTGGGTTGGTCATAGACCTAGGATAGATCACTTAAAATACAAAATTTTTTTTTTTATTCTGTGTTTTGAAAAGTGCTTGGCGTGTTTTAAGTGAGAGGTGCTAAGTAATTTGTACTTCATTGTTTTTTGTTATGTGACAAGAGAAGATGATTTCCAGAATGTTTCTGTCAATTACAAACTGGGAAATGACTCCAGGTGGGCAGCTGCCTTCAGTACAGATTGAATCTGAGGTCTTAAGGATTGTGTTTTCACAGATAAATGACCTAATTAATTAAACCCCCCAAATCCACAATGGAAGAAAAATTAGAAAATAAGTAGTTTAGAGAAAAGGTCATATTGATTTTTGGGGAAAAAAAAGGGGTTTCCTGGTTTTGTTTCTCTCCAGCTTTTTAAGATATCTGTTGGTCATGGGAATAGAATGTTTTCTAGTTAATGAGATATATTAGGTGCATTTCCTTCTGCGGTGGTAACTTCTGGTAAAATGCTTGCTTAGAGTAGTGTATGTTTACAGCACTAAATAAATAATGATGCTAACCATTTTGTGTACTCCATCTTAGCACACGTAAATTTTTAATTAATTCGCCTAGTGTGTTTTTAAGCATTGATGGAATCCTCAACTTATAGTAAAGAATTTAGAAGTCATCTCAGATAACTTGTCATTTTCCAGAAAATTAAAGCCCAAATGAGTCATTCAAGGTCGTATACATGTGGGAGTATTTTGAAAACTACAGCTATAATTTTCTTTCTGAACAAAGAATAGAAATTAGTCTCTGACGGTAGAAAGAGGATAGCAGGGTTATTTACAAAGGTGAAAAAGTAGGTTGGGCCTGTTATTTTTATTAACTCAGACCTAAATACACTTTATTCAAACTTGGGTAAGTTTGCCCTTAAAAATAATAAAAGAATATCAATAACTTATTAGTGCCTGTGTACACATATTTCCCTGAACCCCTTAATTTTCAAATACAAATGAATCAAAGAGATTCTGATATCATTTTTCTCATTGTTTTCATCAAGTTTATGAACTTGTAATACTTGCCATCCATCTGAGCAAGAGAAACAATTTTTGTTCAGTTCTCTGTGGCTGCTCCATCACTGTTCCTTGAACAATGCCCAGCACACAGGACACATTTGGTAGGGTTAATGAATTCATGAACTAATAAATGAAAATTGCAAACAGACATTCCCACTCCCTGTGTCAAGATGTGGTATATAGTAAATTGCAGAGAGGAAGTATTTCATTTATTTAACAGGTATTTATTTATCAATTTATAGGTCATAAACTGTTAGAGCTAATGGGGATCTTAGAGACTAGGAAAAAAAATCCCTGAGAATATGAAAATGAGTTTTAAATGATCACAAATTACCAGTTCATGACAGAGTCATGAATTTAGCCTAGGTACTTTCTCAATATTTTTTTTCCTTATCATTTTTTTTTTTGTAGTAATGGGGATCAAACCTAGAGATTTGTATGTGCCAGGCAATCTCATTCTTTTTGTAAGTACTTAAGGAAGAAGCACTGGACAATATATACAATTGAGTAGAATGTGGTTGCTACAATTGTAACTTAAGTTACAACTGAATTAACACCCTTGAAGTAGATCACTTTGGCATGTGTCTTCTGTGAAATTTAGTGATTGAATTGGTCGATTAAACAGTTGTATGATTAAGATTTTATTTTTTAAGTACTAGATCATATTTTCCCTACTCTTCAATTTCCTCTGTAATTTTTGATTCCTAGGAAAGTCTCTTAATGCTACAATTTTCTCCCATTCTAATAGAATTGAGCCAAATGAGCAGGGTGTCACATTAAAGAAAAACTCTTTCTCCATATTTATGTGAGTTGTCCATAGCAACTAGTCCTGAAAGGTCACCCACTTAAACTTGTTCTCTTCTAGACCATGAACCACCACCCACAACTGGTGTTCTATGCAGTTTTGATATAAACAGTAGACACCCACTCATTCAGTTACATTTGATCACCATGTCTTTTTCAGAAGAAAGAAAAGTAGAAATGAGACTCATACTACATTAGTGAACATTCTTGGATTATTAACTGTACAAGTAATTTTGAAAATCTGGAAGAGAAAGCACTGGTGGGGCATGCATGGTCTAAGGTTTCAGTTGGTATGTTGTGTAGGATTGTGTACCGAGATGTGGACAGAGCTGAGACCTGAGCCTACAAGTGCTAATTATGCATTTTCTGATCTTAAACACACGAGCACACGTAACCGAGAACTTAACTATCTTCCCCTCCAAACCACCCTTCCTTCCCACAACCTGCACTTTCCCTACCACTTTCTCTAAAGCACACAGATGATTATCTCCTTACAGACTTTGAAGTAACATTAGAATTGTCAGAAGGCATAATTAATTGACTGTCAGCAAAGCTATTGTTTGAACATCTGTGGAGTTCTACTTGGAAGGCATCTGTTGTACTTTTAATTGAGCAGATTCATTCATCTACAAATATTTACTGAGTGCCTACTATATCCCAATCCTTGTAGTGTATACTATGGGAGATGATAGACATGGGGTAACCCAGTGGCTAAGAGAGAAGTCATTTGTTAAGTCCTTCAGTGCAAAGGGCTTTGATGGGAAACAAATTTCCTAATTTGTAATGGAAAAATTCATTCTTTTCCATCCATGTACAGGGGATTTTGCCACTGCATGGGTTCATCTGTGCTACAAGAAATACTAAAGGGTTCCCTCTGAATCCTAGGGTATAAATACAGGGTAGTTACAGGTTATGTTTCCAGAAAAGAGAGTTGAATGCTTTGGAAGAAAAACAAGCAAACAGTAGCCAAAGCCCCCAAAACAGGAATTCCCAGAATCTGCTTCTAGTTAATGACTGTATCCCAATTCTCTCCCGAATGGTGACTCTGATACCTTTTACGCTGCATTAAGCTCTTTCAGACTCACTACTGGAGAGCATGGCTCTGTTCTCTGTCCTCATTTGGTTCTCTGACTATCAACCTTCACTTTGTATGAGTTCTGGACCTGACTCCACTCCTACCTGGCAACAAACATCATTTATTAAAATTCATTCAGAAAGAACAGAAGCAGTGCACAGGGAGGACTTGCAGGAGAAGACAACGACACAGTGGGCGGGAGAGCTGGAAATGAGCTTTTAACTTCTGATGAGTCTCCCTTACTCTCCTGTCGAGCAATGTTAGAGGCACCTAGAAGCATCTCATTCAAGAGTTCCCCATTCTTTAGGCCTTAGAGACACTTCCATAATTCTCACAATGTATATAAACTGTCCATACTATTATGTGCAAGATATTTTTATTTAAATCAATTAATTTTTAAAATCTACATTGTCTTCATACACACCAATAATATGTCATTGAATTTTGTGTGTTAAATTAGTAATTGCTTTCTTCCCTTAAAAGACATTAGACTAATACCATATTTAAATTTGAAAATGTTCATTCATAAACCAGCTAATATTTGGAATATTGAGAAATGTGGATATCATTAAGACAGAATGATGGGATACCGTGGTGGAATGAGCTCCCCAATATTAGCCATTCAGAAAGTTGTGCAAAATAGACATTTTTCTGCCATGTGGATTCTTCACATCATTATTTCAGGTGGTGAATAGTGCAAAGATCCGTGTGTCTTGTCTTCAGAGGCCCTCAGGGCCTCAGACTGTCCCATTGATTCACTGTGACTTCTTAGGCCAACCCTTTTCCCTGGGTCTTATCTCTCATTTTAGGAGATTAAACTATATGATGGATTACAAGCCTTTTACCCCTAAATTTTTTTGCCTCAAACATTTTTGATGTTTTGCCCTCTATACATACTAAAATGTAGATGGATTAGAAAAATGACTACTCCACATAAAATTATATTATTGCTTGCTTCTGAGTCTCTAAGAAAAATTCAGGGGGAAAAAAAAACCAAGAAGTATATTTCCTGAACCATTTATGTTCTGCTTGGTACTGTTCCATGTTTCTGGAGGTTTATGAGGAAGTTCACTGCATTGAAAGCAGCTTTGAATGCCAGTTAATAAAAATAAAATAAGACTGTAGAATATGATAAAAAATGCCATGCCGTAGTGTTGGATCCATAACATCACTCTATTTAAGGATTTCCTGGTCAATAATATTCACTAATGGTACTTAGTATAGATAAGTGATATTAATATTGGTAACCATTAATATGGCAATGGTATTTAGTGCAGATGGTGCAACCCTATCATAAAAATGAATAATTCATCTTTTGTTAGATGGCATAGTGAAATAAACACTTGACTTGGAGTCAGGAAGCACAAGTGTAAGTCCTGTGTCTTCTCTCATTGAGATTGGTGACGTTTGATCTTTGTGGTATTTTAGGGACATTTTGTTGCATGTTACTGAGAAACCATTCTTTTGGCAATTTTCAGGTTAGGGTCATTTTTCTAGAAAAACTAACTGATCCAAAGATGGATTAAGAGATGAGGATATAGCTCAAGGGAAGAACATTTGACTGACAAGTATGAGGGCCTGACTTTCATCTCTAGTATGAGAGAAGGAGAAATAGATGTGTAAAATTTTTCCGAACCATATACAGAAGACCAAAAACATAAGAGATATTGGTATTTCCTCCCAAGGCAACATCTGGCTTGATTTATGCCATTTATGGTTAGTGTGTAATAAACATTTCTCTGAATTCTTAATGGTTGTGTTTATCTCTATGTGAATTAACACTTTGTGTTTTCTTACGATTCTCTCTTGTTATTGCAATATCATTAGAGAATATAAAAAGTGTTTTTTAGTCATTGTGTGTGAGAAAGCAACACACCAAGTTACACCACAATGTTCTCATTTGCTGAGCAAACTACTCTTGCTTTTTAATGTGGAATGCAAAAAAACTGATTGAAAGAAAGACAAAATGAATTTTGACTCAGATCGTACTGGATGAATCATAACCTACTTTCTCATAAGAGATGTAAGAAAAAAATTAAATAAACCACCACACAGCTTTACTGTCAGTGTCAGCATAATCACTATAGAGTGTTTTTCAATAGAACAAAGAGTACATTTTTACTAAACTGAGAATTTCAGGTAGTATAAAATTTTAGTTAATATTTTATTTGTCAGTAGTCACCTGAAATTATTTTTCTGCCTTGTTTAAAACATTCCAGGCATAGAGTTTTGGACACATCAGTAATCATTGTCCCAGTTGTTCAGAAACCTGCCTTGATCTGCATTGAACAATTAGACTCAAGTCAGAAATTCACCCCGCTACTGAACATCTGGTCTCAGTGTTAGTTTGTTAGGTGATAAGGATCAGGGGACCCCAAACCAGCATAAACTTGGGCCAGGGTGGAATTGCTGACTCCCTGAACCTCACTGATGTAATTAAAGAAAGAAAAGTAAAAATTTTGCCCTTTTGGATTCTAGGACCAGATGTATGATCTATTTGACTTGTGAGTGTAACTTTAAAAAAAAAGAAAGATTTTGTACCAATAAAAAGACACTATAACCTACCCTTTGGAGAACACAGTTTCCAATTGTTTTCTTTCTAATTCATGTGACTGTTATATTTTATCTGTAACTTTTATGGCCTTTATTACTTTGATCTGTATCTTTCACTTTACTGTAAGATCACTGGGAAAAAAGACCTTCCTTATCTTGCGTTTTCCGGCTTCTCCAAAGAGCAAAATGAGGAGCTAGAACTAGATGATCTTAAAACTTCTCTCAGTGCCACTCTGTCAAGACCTCTGTTTGCAATAAGGGTCTTTTCTATAATTTCATGCTAAAAGATTCCCACTACTAATTCTGTTTAAAATATGATTAGTATGTATTGAGCATTTAAAAACATCCAGTGTTTTCCTTGCCTTACTTCTGTGTCTTGACCATAGCTGTATGAGGTAGGTGCTCTTCTTTTATGGATGGAAAAAAACTGATACAAAGAGAAATTAAGTAATTTTCCAAAGGGTATAGCAATTGGAATTATAATTTGAATCCAGAGCCTGGCCCTTACAACACTTGTAACAACAGTTTGCAGGAGGTGAGATAACTGAAGCCCAGCAAAAGATGCAATCCACAAGATCTGTGATCATTATATGACTTTTCTGCCAAATCCTTTTCCATTTCTCCCTCTACTTCTCCTTAGGAATTTTTTAAATGAATTATTTAATTTCCTCTGATTGAAGGGCCCCATCATTGACCAGGCTTCAGACAAATCCATGTGTGCCACATATCTGCAGGATCATGGTCTTGGCTCTCCTACAAGGGTAACAATGCTGTAATATAAAACAAGTGCTGAATGCAATATTCTTTTTGTTAATAGCACTTAAGATATATATTTCCGTTCTTCTGTTCCTTCTTAGACTTGATTGAACCTTATTATAATTTTAGCAATATTTTTGCTCAGAAACTCCCTTCTCTCCACACTTTGTTCCAATCCAGTGATACCTTCTTTAACACAAGGAGATAGTTGCTTTTAATTTTTAACAATCTATCACAGTGGTATCTTCTAATCCAATAAACCTTAGAAAACTTGGGTCTAGTTCCACTGCCCAGATGGAAATGAAAGAGAACAAGGAGAAAGGAACTCATCTTGAAAATAAGGTCACTGTATTGACATATCATCAGGCAGAAGAGTTCAAGGCAATAAGCTAGCAATTGGCTCGCTCAGTCGGAAGTTGATGCTATTTTAGGCCATCAGCAGGAGTGTCAATGTATCTGTGAATTCTGGCATTTTATTTCATTAAGGTGGTTCAGGAAGCCAGACAGTGATTAACTGATTCTTCAACTTAGTTCCCACTCCTAATTTTGGATGTGTGGTATCTTCAGACAGCTGTTGTGACACCCTGCTTCTAAAGAAAACCTTCCTTATGCCTTTGAAGCAATCCTGGGAACAATTTACCCCACATCATACTGTCCTGGATCCTCCAGTGCTCAGCCTCTCTGGTAACAGGTGACATAGAGGTACTCTTGCTTCTGGATCTTCTCTGGCATACCAAAGAAATACAGCTCAAGTTTGTGGATCTAATTGGGATCCAAATTTGCCTGCAGTGGCCCCCTTCTCATTGATGACCCAGGCTCAAAGGTGGACTTCCATTTGGAGAACACATAAGAAAGAAGATACCAGTAGAAGAAATAGTCTCAGCATTGCCAGTCACTTTTGAAGTCAAGAGAAAGCCTAGACAGGCCTCAAGATTTATTTAGGTAAGACTAGAAGAATTCTAGACTTCTTGTCATTGGTAAGGATTTGGGATCTGATTTTATTCGTAAGTGTTCTTCAAATGAGAAGGATAAGGATTTCTAGATAGGAACTCTGTGATCGTCTTTGTTCATTTATTGATGTATTCCATAGTTATTGAAGACCTACTATGTGCCATGGTGTTAGGTACTTCCATTAAATATTAGTCTGCAAAATAGAGAAGTGCTTACCAGTAACTCAGTTTTAGATGTAAATGTATTATTGGAATTTGGTGGTGATGTGGGAGGAAAAATATTACATTGGCTTACTAGAATTGGAAAAGTACAGAAGGGTTTTGTAACGTAGATGATGTTGGAGGTTGAACATTGATGGAATTATCCAGGTAAACCATGAATTCAAGAGCATTTCAGACAAGCAATTCCATAGGAATAGGACCAGTATAGAATTGCAAAAAAAAAAGTGCCACATGATTAAAGAATACAATGTGGAAAGGAGAAATGAGAATAAAAGAAAGATCAGTGGCCAGATCTGAAAGGTTTTTTATTTCATACCAGACTCTATGGTCTTTCTGAAGACCCTGAGTATTCATGAAGGGTTCAAACAAAAGGAGGATGAGATGCTGATTAAGGGTCACTGTGGGGGAGGTGTGGAGTGGAGAGGATGTGGGAGGCTGGAAATGAGGCTGGGTGTCCTCAGCACTGATCTGCAGGGAACATAGCTGAAGCAAGGCAGTCGTGGTGATGGAGGGAGTAGAGAGGGGCCATCAGGGAGGAGTGTGAGGGATAGGTTAAGGTTTACCCCTGGGCTTCTACCTTGGGTGCATGGAGATTACTGAGTAAGATAAGAAAACAGAATTTCAGTACTTATCATTCAGTCAGTCCTCTGAGACCCTTCTGTTGGAAAGCAGTAGTTCTATCCATCAGGGCTTATTGAGCACCTACTGTGTGCATGTGCTGTTCTAGGCATTGGTGCAACAGTATGAACAAATCAGAAAAAAAACTCCATGATGGGTCTTACATTCTAGAGATGAGAGACAACACATAAATATGGAAAATATTTAGCATGTCAGACAGTGGTGTATCATAGCAAAAATCATTCAGGAAAAGAGGAATAGTGAATGATGCAGCAGGATTGGGTGGAAATAGCTTAGTAAATAGTGTCTTGGATGTAATTATGAGGTCCCTGTTGGTGAAATTTGGTCTGCCTAATTTTGTTTCCATTACGTTCTTTTGTTTCAGAAATTATTTACTTCTAAAAATGGAAATAAACAGTAATAGCAACGTAAACATTTACAAACACATGGATCTATACACAATAATTTGTGTTGCCAACATAACACATGCCAGGAAAAACAATAGAAATCAGCAGCTAAAAAAGCATAAATCAAGAGGGGCGGGGGGAGACTTCCTCAAACACCAATCCTTGTCATTCAAAAAGCTTTTGAATTAGAAAGTCACAGAAAATAAGACCTTAGGTTTAATCCCCAGTCCCTTAGTTTGGACAACAAGCCTAAAGGACAACCAGTTCTAACATCATGGTTTCTAACAGCTTGTCTGGGGATCCTACACTCATCCATTATTCCTGAGAGGCCCAAGCTTGGGATCTGGATCTTGGCTTCTTGGGAATGAATTTCCACTCTGCCTCTTGAGCAAATTTCACCTCCCTTTGCACTGGTTTACTCCTTACAAAGTAGGAATGATCAGAGCATTCTTGCTGGTAATGTTTTTGTAGGATTACCTCAAATAAATGATACATGTAAATTCCTTACAACAGTGTCTGACTCACAACCGGTGTTTAATAATTGTTCACCACATTGTTTCAGTGTCAGAGGTATCAGAGCATTGTGGTATAAGTTGATCAGGATTTGTTTGTAAGGGTATAACCTTGAAACCAATCTGAGATATTGACGATAGGTAAGGTCTTCTGGAACTTCTAATTAAAATGTCAAAATACTAACTAATTCTTCTTGGGTCCTTGAATAACTAGAAAATACATTAAAATAATTTTTATGTTCATTCAATTCACAGACGTTCTCGACAACCCAGTCTATAGTAGAGCTATCTTACATTCTACATCGTAAGTAGGACTTAAAACAGCCTTAAAGACAGTGACTCTTCTTATTCACCTGTATGCATGAAGTACAAATTTGCTCCCTTTTTGGGCTGGAGCAGTGGCTTAGTGGTTACGGTGCGCAGGGACCCGAGTTCAAACCCAAGCACCATGTACACAACGAAGTTGTTGGAGCAGTGAAGGCCACATGAAAAACTAAATAAAAAGTTGATTCTCTCTTTTAAAAAAAAATTGCTCCCTTTTTACTGAGGGCTGACTGAGCAGCATGTTGAATGTTTTTGTTTCTTTTTCTTTTTGGTATCAGGGATTAAACCCAGGGACACTTAAACACTGAGCCACATCCCCAGCTCATTATTTATTTCTTTTTTATTTTGAGACAGGATTTTGCTAAATTGCTTAGGGCCTCACTAAATTGCTGGGGCTGACTTTGAACTTGGGATCCTCCTGCCTAAGCCTCCTGAGCCACTGGGATTACAGATGTGTGCTACCTCACCTGACCATGATGAACATTTTGATAACTGACCATACTTCATCTTTACCGTACATAGTCATTCTTATGTAGATTTTATAGATGAGAATGCTGAGTCCTTGGGCAGTTGAGACATCGTCCACAGTCACAGATTTTTAAGAGGTGTATTCTCAAATTTTTATAAACCAAGTCTCTGAGCAAATAAATATATGCAATGAGGACACTTTTCTCAAGTGTCTGCAATTAATCTGCATATTACACTGTCTCTTCTGTGCCATTGTTTCTACTGATAAATTGAATTATGAAATCATAGATTGTTGGGGCTGGAGGGACCTTGTGTTTCCTGGTTCTCATTGTGAAGACTGAATCACCCAAGGGAACTTTATCACTAGGCAAACCTACACACCCACACACACCTACTTTGTGCGTACGCTAGGACTCTGAATACTGACACCACCTTAGACCAAACACTGGAAAATACTATCACTCTGAGAAAGTTTAGCTGAGTGTGGCATATTCCCCAGGTGTGATGGAAGGGAAAACTAGGTTGAGAATTACTGATCAAGGTCAATCTTCTCATGTCACAGACAAGAAAACAGAAACCAAATGGCAAGAAGATCACAGCTCCTTTATGACATATCTTCGCATAGAACCAGCATCTTCTGACTTTCAATGTTAAGCAGTTTCCTTGTTTATTCCACAAAACTACATTTGTGAAATGTACCATGTTCTATTTAATGGTTGTAAACAAATATAAGGCAAAAGAAAGGAGCGATTAATTGGCCTAGGATTCCTTTGCACATCTTTTGTTGAAGAGAGTCTAAGTTGGTTATATTTTCCAGATCTTCACCTATTCATTTGATTTTAGTTAAGTAGTAGCTCATAAATATGAAATGCACATTTTCATAATAGTAGTTTTGTGGGTTGTACAGCTTTTTGTGTCTGTTTTCAATTTCTGTTCCTTTGATAACAAATAGCAGAAAATTCAGTAGAAAAATTATCTCTAGATTTTGTGTTTTTTCTCTTCTGTAGTGAGTCAGTATGTCTAATAATGACATAATAGTAGATTATCATATTATTTGGCATGTTCATTAAATGAATATTATGGATCGCTTCTATTTATAAGCCCATCCTAAACCTACATGATGTGAATCAGAGTTGTTATAGATCCTTTCTGGGGGGAAAATGGGCTATAAATAAATTTGGAGGTCTTTGCCCCTAAGAAATTCACAGACTACTGGAGCATAGAAAATAAAAAATAATAATCCTTTTTTATGTAATAAATTTAATAAAGGAACTGTGTACATATGGCTTTCCCCTGGAGTCCATAGGGAAAATAGAGATTAAAGAGTGATATCTGAGTCAAGATTTCAAGAAGGAATGCAGTTTTTTTCTTAGTAGAGAAACAAAGAAAAAGATGTTGCAAAGAGAAAAGGCAACATTTGCAAAAGATGGATAGGCAGGAAAGCACAGCATGTCAGGCACAGTAAGACACTGTTGCAGATGTCACAACAAATCTGTGGGACTGAGATGATGCTGGGTGGAGAAGTGTTGGTGTTGAGACATGCAAAGAGAATCTGGGATCCACTGATACATGATCTTATGAGATATGTCATAGAAAGGATCTTTTGGATATTTTCTTGTACAAAGTGAAAAATTGGTGACAGTTGCTAACCAATTACTATTGTAGTGAGCAGTATTAGTGAATTATAAAAAAAAGTTGCCACTTTACTGATGGCCTAAATAACTTTATAAAAATCACTTCACAGAGGATAAAGGGGCTAGAAATTTCATTATAACAGATATAGAGGGACTTGTGGGGTGAGAAAGATGGTATTGCTATCTTTTTCTCATAGTTCAAAACAGGAAGTGCATAGGTATGCAGAAATGTGAATCGAGTAAACTGTGTTTTTGGTGTGTTTTGTGTGCATTTAGATTTTTGCACATCAGCAATTCTATGGGAATACTACTATGCGAAGAACCCACCAGATTCAACTAAAGGAGAACCATCAGATTTGAAAGTGTGGCTATATGCACATATAGATTTAAAGATTACTTTCAGCTTTCAAAATGTAAGCAGGTTCTCAGAAAATCTTTGTGTGTATGTGCACCCTTGTGTTGTTTGTGCTGCTTACACCTTCAAGCAGAAAATGATATAGAGTCCTGATGCCTACTTACAGACTCACATGTGTTTAGAATGGAAAGTACCTTGGAAGTCATCTCACGATTTTGTCATTTTTTCTGATGAAGAAAATGATATCCAGAGACAAACAGGAATTTAAGCAGCAGCCGCCATGTGGCAGTGAACAGGCTAAGACTGGGTTCTCTCGTTTCCTTTTTACATCACTTATTTACCAAGCGTTTAATAGTTATGAATTGAGTACATTATCCCAAGAGAAGACATATCTTAGTACCATAGTCCCCTCTTACCCATGGTGTTGTTTACCACAATTTTAGTTACCTTCAGTCAAGTGTGGCCCAAAATATTATATGGAAAATTCTAGAAAGAAACCAATCATAAGTTTGAAATCACACATTGTTCTTGAGTACTGTAATGAAATTTCACGCTGTCATACCTCATCCCACTCAGGAGTTTTCACTTGGTCCAGTGTAGCCACCCCTCATGGTGCCTGCTGATGAGCCACTTGCAGCAGTCTTAGGTACCAGATCTCCTGTTGCACTAATAAAGTGCTTGAGCTCAGTTAGCTGTATTTTTCTTAATGGCCTTCAAACACAAATTTAATGATGCTGGTAATTTAGATATGCTAAAGAAAAGCTGTAATATGCTCCCTTTAAGTGAAAAAATAGAAGTTCTTGTTTTATGGGGGGAAAAAAATGATCATATGTGAAGTTTGCTTAAAAAAAAAAAAAAAAGCAGGGGGGACAGGGTGAGCTGTGGCTTGGTGGTTACGGTGCTTGCCCAGCATGCACGAGTATGTGAGACCAAACCCCAGCACCACATACACAATGAAGTCTTGGAGCAATGAAAATCACATGAAAAAATGAATAAAAATTGTTTTTCTCTCTCTCTTTCTCTCTCTTTCACTGTCCCTCTTTCTTAAAAAAAAAAAAAACTATTGTAATAGCAAATTTAGAATCTATGAAAACATGAAGAAAGAAAAGTTCATCCTAATTTTACTGTTACACCTTAAACTGCAAAAGCTAGGCCCACAGTGAGTGATAAGTACTTAGTTAAAAATGGGAAAGACAATGACCCTGTGTCTAAATGAAAAATTTAAAAAGGGGTTTGGGGATTGGTTAAGTGGTTAAGCACTCCTGGGTTCAATCCCTGCTACCAAAAACAAAACAAAACAAAATGATAGGAGTTAGTACTACCTATGGTTTCAGATGTCCATTGGAATTCTTAGAATGTAATTTCCGGGAAAGGGATGGGGAGGTCTGCACTCACAACTCGAAAAACACCAAAGGAGAATATTCAGGAA